>VZRW01004199.1:1019719-1052426 GCA_013398125.1 Aegotheles bennettii | reverse complement strand
CCCGGCAGCGCCGCGCACCCCCCCGCGCTGCCGGCCGGGGGCACGGAGCCCCCCCCGCCCCAGGGGACCGGCCCTCGGCGCTCAGCCGCTTCAGAAAAAGACACGTGAAGACAGATTTTCATACGGAAGTTTCCTGTGCAGAACAAATCTGATCTTGGGAAGTGCTCTCTGTTCTACTGTGGCTGTCATGCATAACAACAGCCTTATGCAATCAGTGGGTGACAGTCACAGACTGGTTTGGATTGGCAAGGACCTTGAGGATCATCTAATCCAACCCCCTGCCATGAATCTTCCACTAGACCAACTTGCCCAAAGCCCCGTCAAACCTTGAGCAGGAACATTTAAAAAACAAAAAAACCCTAACAACCAACCCCAAACTGTTTTAACAGTGTTCCTATCTTGTAAACATTCAAAATCTCTTGATGTCATTGCTAAAAAAACAACAACATAAAAAAAAAAACCAACAAAAAACCCCACAAAGCTATGCATTTTCCTTTCACACATCTGATTAACTGAACAGCATCATTTAAACAATACAGTCATAGAATAATTTAGGTTGGAAAAGACCTTTAAGATCGTTGAGTTCAACTGTTAACCCAGCACTGCCAACTCCACTGCTAAACCATGTCCCTGAGCACCACATCTACACCTCTCAAATACCTCCAGGGATGGTGACTCCACTACTTCTCTGGGCAGCCTGTACCAATGCCTGACAATTCCTTCAGTGAAGATTTTTTTCCTATTATCCAGTCTAAGCCTCCCTACGTGCAACTTGCGACCATTTCCTCTTGTCGTATCATTTGTTAGGTGGGAGAAGAACACCCACCTAACTACACCCTCCTCTCGGGTAGCTGTAGAGAGAAATGAGGTCACCCCTCAGCCTCCTTTTCTCCAGACTAAGCAACTCCAGTTCCCTCAGCCGTTTCTCATAAGACTTATGCTCCAGTCCCTTCGCCATCTTTGTTGCCCTTCTCTGGACATGTTCCAGCACCTCAATGTCCTTCTTGTAGTGAGGGGCCCAAAACTGAACACAATATTTGAGGTGCAGCCTCACCAGTGCTGAGTACTTCCCTGGTCCTGCTGGCCACACTGTTGCCGATACAAGTGAGGATGCTGTTGGCCTTCTTGGCCACCTGGGCACACTGCTGGTTCATATTCAGCTCCCTGTCAACCAACACCCTCAGGTCCTTTTCCAACAAGCAGCTTTCAAGCCTGTAGCTTTGCATGGGGTTATTTTGAGCCAGGTGCAGGACTCGGCACTTAGCCTTGTTGAATCTCAGCCCATTGATCTTGCCTGATGTTGTCTGTTGTTCAAAGGGACAAAAATGCCCAGTTTTTTCTTAGGTACTTGATCTATAAAGATGCCAGAAACTGATCATAGTGCAGGCATCTCATCCCAGAATATTTAACCTTATTTTAACTCTGGGAATTTCTACGCCTTTATACCTCTAACATTTGAAATACTTCAGCTGAGGTAAAAGTCATATCACAACATTTGTAGAAACTCAAAAAAGTTTACTTTTGTTTTTATTTCAGTCTCCTTTCTGGAGAAACAGCAAATCTGAAATAGTATGGGAGGCTTTTCCTGGCCTGACCAACATACAGTTTCACTGTAAACACAGCAAGAAAATCTTGTTCTTGAGTTGTTTCTAGGTCAAACAAAAAAAAAAAAAAAGCCAGTCTGTCTAAGCTCTAAGCTTACCTTGAATTTAAACTTCATGAAAATAAACCTCTGTAGTACTATTGACGAACCAGATACAGGAGCTCCACATCTTTTTGAGAAACCCCCCCTGGCATTTTACACCTGGGATGCCTTGGGGAGATGTATCGATTGATAAAAGCTGAAGGACCAGAGCTAGTCAGTGCTTTCTTTATCATAGCTTTTAAACAGTATAGAAGTGCATACCTGATTTTCTTCCTCTTCTCTACTTGTAAAGGGGCCATTTTTTGTTTAGGACCCCAGTGCTGCAGAGTGACTAAAACAGTCCATTCTGGACCAAAAGCAAAGCTGTGCAGGGGTTAGTGGGCTAGCCTACAGCCTCTCTCTTAGTAGGCACATGTCTGACAAAATCAATCCAATTCCACATCTCTGTTTCTGTGTGTGAAACTGTAGGATTTCCTTAGTCCACAAGGATGTTGCAATATAAAGGATATTAACGACTGTGAAATTGTCAGCATCATTAAGGTCACTTACATAGACACTGATGGTGTGAATTTGCAAGAAATGCATTCCTTCAGTGTAAACTGTTAAAGCTAGGAGTGGGAATAAGTACTGCTTAGCACATGATGCTACTGAGAACTACTGAGGAAGAAATAACATGTATATTAATCTTTATTGGTCATTAATGTACAACGTTAAGGTATTTCTCAAATTATTCTATTGACATCAACTTAAATTAGCAGAAGTGAGCTGCTACAGTGCCAAAGAGAAATTCTGTCCTCTTAATAAGTAGCTAGTCTTCTTATCCATATAATCAGCAGAGGGCAGAGCATGTCTTGCAAAGCACAGAAGAGGACTAATAGAGTCAACAAAATTGTTTGAATATTGCAGGATTCAGGAGTTGTTAGTGTGGATTTTAAGTCCTATTTTTTCTTTTTGCCTTTCAACATCATCCTTTTGTTAATAAAACCACAATCTTATGATCCAATACTGACCGAACATATCTGTGTGTGCTTGAAAGGATCAAAATTCATTACACGAAAGATGAAACTCTTGCTATTGATAGTACCAATTATGTGGTTGGAGATGTATTGATCTGATTAGGTACTGAACAATGAACTAAGCTCAAGTGACTGTATTTAATTACTGAGTTAATTTTGATTGGCTTTTTTTTCTGGTCAGCTGGAACTAATTTATGGTTGTGTTGAATTATAGTATTCAGAAAATATTTAAACAGGTATTCATACAACTAAATATGCATCAAATCTTTTTTAAACAAATCAATATATAACTGAAAAGAAATAATCCTCCCAAAATGTACAGGAAGACTGAAAAAAATATTTCAGACTAACAGACTACTTGTGTTGGGTTTACGTGGCAAGGTTTTGGTAGCACAGGGGCTGCAGAGGTGGCTTCCATGAAAAGCTGCTCAAAGCTTCCCCATGTCTGACAGAGCTGGCTCCAAGGCAGATCTGCCACTGGCTAAGGCCAAGCCCATCGCCAACATTGGTAGCACCTCTGTGATAATACATTTAAGAAGGGGGAAAACTGCTATGGAACAGCAGCTGGAGGAGTGAGAATATGTGAAAGAAACAGCCCTGCAGACACCAAGGTCAGTGAAGGAGGAGGGGGAGGACGTGCTCCAGGCACTGGAGCTGGTGGTGAAGACAGTGGAAGCTGGAGGCGCTGCAGGCTGAGCTGGAGGGCCAGCATCTCTGCTCCCACCAGCTGCACCTCTGGGACTGGCCTGAAGGCCCTCCTGGGCACCAGGGCCATCAGGAGATGCAGAGCTCTTGCTCCACTGATGGAAACGGGTCCCGGGCCCTGGCAGTAGCCATCAAACCTGGCTGGCACTACAGGAGAGGGCCCCCAAAAGCCACAGAGCTGTGCAGCAGGCAACATGCCAGGTTGTGGCAGATGCTCTGCTCCAGGCATCAGAGCCTGCAGGGGAAGACTTGGTGCTTCCTGGCAGCACACACAGGCGGCTGCTGGAGCAGAAGGATTGCCTGCAGCATGCCCTGGAAGAGCTGGAGAGGCAACATGCCTCTCCAACATGCTGGAGGGGCATCTCCAGTGCCCTGGAAATGGAGAGCCGCCTCCTGAAAAAGGGAAGCTCTTAGGAAGTGTGCAAGGAGGCAGAGAGGCTCCAGTGGAAAAGCATTAACCTGGCTGCCCTCACCAAACAGCTGAAAGAAAGGTGCAGGCATCTGCAGGAGACCATCAAGCACCTGACAAATCCTCCAGTGCCACTGCTTGTCCAGAGCACCACTGAGGAACTATGCATGAAACCCTTGCCTCAGCAGAGGGCTGGAGAAAGGGAAAGAGCCTGCAGGGGCTTTGTTGGGGGAGGACAAGCAGAATGAAGTCGCGCGGAAGGCGGCTGAGGAGCTTCAAGCCCAGCTGGCTGCAGACAAAGAGGGCTCATGTTATTGAGCACCCTCAGACAAAGGTGTGAGGGAGGAGTTAGAGGTGCAGTTCATGGAGGCGATGAATGAAAACACCAGACAGGAGGAAAAAAATTCACTCCTCTGTGTGCAGATGCCCTGGGCAGAAAAGGTTCAAGCTGAAAATGCTGACCTGAAGGGGCAACCAAGGTGAGTGGCAGAGAAGCAAAATTCTGCCACCCAAGATATCAGCCATCTTCAAACCCAACTGGAAGATACTGAGCTCAAACTGAAAGCCATGAGAGAAATGCCAGAAAGAAGGCAAGAGATAGAGAAGGAAGATGAGGAGACAAAGTCAGCACTGCAGAAGAAAGAAAAGGAAGACAAGTTTTCGTGGTGTGGTCAGGTAGAAGGAAAAAGGGAACAACAAGAAGCCATGCAACTGTTTGGAACCCAGATAAGTGAGATGGAAAATCGGTTTCAGAGCCCGTCATTGTCAGCTTGGGAAAAGGACAGTTCTAGGTCCTGCCTTCTTTCAGGGAAGGACCCCACAAGCGAAGACAGAAGAACCAGTAGCAGACAAACTGTCTGTCATTATTAATTTCATCCACAAGAGGGCAGCAAGAAGTTTAAAAATCCCATGTGCTACATATTTGTGATGTTGCAGGGAGCCATTACAATTTACATTGCAATGAAAATGCCATTCAAAATCTGGTTTTCATCCCAAATGAGCATGAGAAGTCAAAGCATCATTCCTTTTTCCCTAAATGAAAGTTTCTGAGAAAAATGAATTTTTAAAATGTTTCATTCTGTCTTGATCGAACAGCTTCTCCTCTTGGGCATGTCACAGTTTGAGTGCTTGGAGTCAGTCTTCCATATGGAAGAGATACTCTGAGGTTTTCTTCCATGTTGTTTTAACAAGAAAATAGATGCAACCAATGTAGTTAAGACCGTACTACACCTAGACCACAAATGCCAACAGAAACACAGAAACCCAGGCCTTCCTTTCATGAGGCTTTTCAGCAGGTCACACAAAATGAATCAATGGAAACTGCTTTAGCCCAGTCTGTTCCAATCCAGCATTAAATATTTTCTGGAGTAACAATTTAAAAACAAAGAAAAATTAAAAAGTTCCTTAAAGAAAGACACAATGAGTGAAAAGTGCCCTGCCCTTTGAAATACATAATTATACAAAATTCCTAAAGATGTCCATTACATTTTAATATTCAGTTAACTGTGCTTTGCAAAGGTTGTGAGATGCTGTGAATACCAAAGTTTAGGTTTATTTTAATAAATGTGCATCAAGAATTCCTATCCATATTGTTGTATTAACATAAAGGAAGAAACTGAGACATTATGGTGTGCTGAGATAAAAGATTTAATCCACTTGAAATTATAAAATATCCTCAGTTATACATATATGCTTTTCAAGGAAAGTTAAGACTGGCAGGAGATTGTTCAAATGGCTTAGACTACAGTTTTTATTTGCATCTAATTGCTTTGGGTTTATATGGTATTTCTAATGAAAGAATATTTACTGATACTGGTAAGCCAGAAATTATATATCATGCTATAGCTCAGTCAAGCCATAGCTCAGTCTAACTCAGCATCTTACTATTGGTGCCTCTCATTTTTGTCAGTTAGGAAGGGCTATGGTTTATATATTCTTCTATGTTCTCCAGACAAATATGTGGATTTCATTAGAAATAAGACAACTCCACAAAGAAGAACTGTGGAAACTGAGCTGCATTTGTTACACTGCTGCAAAAATCTGATGGACATCTGCAAAAATCTGCAAAAACCATGTTTTGAAGCCCTCACTAGCTCTATTTTGAAGCATGGCCAGCACAGCAGAGACTCCAGCATGTATTCCAAAATATTATGAATCTAAGGGTGTTCATATGAGTCTAGGCCCTTAATACTTCAGCTACACTTTGAACCACCTCCTCACCAACTGCACTCCAACATATGAAAAATATTTCCATCTATTCATGAGCTTCTCAGTTCACAGCAGAAAATTGTGATTTGGTCTTTAGCTTGGGCGAACAGTGCAAGCTTCATAGAAGGGTTCTAAAACAAAATGGCATTTTTTAGTAGTTAGTTTCTCACTGTGAATTGCTTAACATGTGGTGCCTGGAGCCATCCTACAAGACAATACAGTGGCTGCATGCTTTGTTTTCATTTAAGTAATAGGCCAGTCTCTCACTGCCTCATTGCACATCCCCCTTTGATGGGAAAACATTATATTGTCCTTCTAGAATTTGGGATCAATTTTGTTAAATAACCCAATCATAGGAATTGGCTTTGAGAACCAATCAGAAAAAAAGTTGTTACACACAGCAGCAACATCTCAGTTTCCCTTACGGTTTACACTAAATAGACACAGGGGCACTAAAGTGACACAATTTATTTCTTAGGAGCGTGAACATTGCTCATTATTAATTTTGTAGATGGCAATACAGAAATTTGACTCTGGCAATTATTACTGGACATTTTACATCCAAACATCTACTTCATTCACCTATGGGTTCAGTCACCTTGTAGTAATAGATTTCTTTTTCTAGTATCCTATACCCAAGCAAATATGTAGCATGACCTTTAAGAAGTTTGCCTGTGCACTAGAACAAAACAGCAATAGATATGTTAAACTGTTTTTTTCTGACTGGTAATGATTGAGCTTGGATCCCCAAATCACTGTCAAGCAATAAGAGCACAGATATTTGCTATGCTTGGATTGATATTTCTCAGTTTAGACAGCAGCATTTGAAGCTGCGCTGTCAGTGGAAAACACAAAAAGCTTAACTCAAAAAGTACTGACCCCTTTTAATGAGTCCTCAAGGATGTCAAACATTGTTTGTCCAGTTCCCAAGTGCATGCTCTGACACATCTAAAAGCCAGTACTTTTTTCAAAATAACCAACTGAAGTCCCCATGGGCCTATCACAGTGTCAGTGCTTAGCTCCAATTATGCAGGAGCTGCCATAACACATGCACTACGGGGTCTGTCTGGTGCAACAGCCCGTTCCTGGCACTACCTGTCACTGGAGGCCTCAGAAGAGTCTCTGTAAAGGACAGTTACCAATAACCTCTCCAGCAAAGGCTTCTGACCTTCAGGCATTTAGTGACTACTTGTGTATGAGTTATTGTTTGTGTATGAGTCCATATGTCCCACACACAGAAGGAGTTTGAGGTTTACTTGTTCATTTAATCTCCTTTAATGCAACCTGTGGATCTCTCCGTTGCTCTTATAATAGAAATCTTTTGTTTTGTTCTCTTGTTTTAAAATGTTGTGTAAGTGCCTGAACATTATTGTATCTTTTGGTAAAGAGTTCCACATAACAACTCTGTGTGTGTGTGTGTATAATCAGTTTGCTAATTTTAAACTGTCATGGGTTTTTTTTAGTGTGGAGGGGGAAATATCTTATCCTTATATGATATATGCCACCCTTTACTACACAGTATGCCTTTGTTCAACCTTCTCATGTTTCCTGTACAGTGTCGAGCATTCTGACCTACTCATTCTCTCCCTGCAAAAACTAAGTCATTAAGTAATTGTCTTGATCAAGTTTGCTGCATTTCTCAATATTCTTTTATTTTGAACATTTTATTCACTATTTTTGTTTGGATTTTGACAATGTGAATAGAAGTCAGCAGAATACTTGGGATGATTTAAGCAGAAATTATGAAGCCTATGGATCTATACATAGAGCTAACTTACAGAGGGAAATAAATTCCATAATTTAGCTGATCTGAAAGAAGAAAAGGAATGGCCTAGTCTGTCTTCACTGATGCTCTTATTCTTGTTTCTCAAATTGAAGGTCATTTTTTCTTACTCTCTAGTCCTCATTCTTTCTGCTTCAGAGGTAAATTCTCAGCTGTATTAAAACCAAGGGAATTTTGCAATTCAGTAGAGTCAGGATTTCACACTTCAGGTGAGGATGCTGAAGAAACTGGAACATCAACTGCAGTTCAAGAGATGAAGCCAGTAGGTATGTTGGCACCTAAGTGAAATATTACATATAAATAAAAATTACATTCTCCACTCAACAATCTTTTGAAGCACCAGGATACCTAATTCCAAAGGCACCTAAACCATATCTGCACCTGCAGCTGTCTAAGGTTTGACAGTACGGTACAAATAAATGTGAGCCAGTGACCTGGCTTTTCACTCCTTCCCTCAGCTGTACAGCCAAATATAAAGTTACGACCTCACAGCATACCTACCACATCAGTTTCAACCATAGTTTCAATTACAGGTTATACAGTTTATATTAAACAGGTAACACATAGAATATTGAAGGTCAAAAACCCAGGTCTTTTTTTCTATGTAGGGAAATATTCTGATACCAAACTGTCCCCTTCTATTGGGACAAATACATCTGTTTTAATTTCCTGCAAATTGAAGCCATATCAGGGAGAGGCAGTAAGGGTCCTCCCTTCCAAATTGGTCTGATTGTTAGACTGCTTGCAAGAGGTGAGAGACACAGATTTACCACCTCTCGGGCAGAGGAATGCTTCTAGGGATTTTTTTATCTTGGTGAGAATTTTAAATATTGAGCTACCAAATAAAAGAAAGTTACTGTATCCATCTCCTTACATGCACTTTATAGAACAGTCTCTTCACAAAATAGAGACTTCAAGAGAGCTTAAAGAGGAAGAATCAGGCTGGTGAAACACCGAATAAATTGATTAAGGCCAAGACAAGAGAAGATCCACTTGTTTTTCTGTGTTTCCTGTGGCTGTTTCCTGCTCTGCACACATCTTTGGCATCCAATTCTTCTTATGCATCACAGAGGAAGCTTAGGCTACCAGCTCAGGACTGTGATTTTTCTGGGGAAGACCAGATGCCCTCAAGGTTACATGTTACACTATTACATGTTGTACCGTCAGGTGCACTTTTATGTTTCTAGCTTTTAACTTACTTGAAGTAGTAGTAATAGTAGTAGTAGTAGTAGTAGTATCAATACAAATAAACAACCAGGTTTTATTAGACAGATTGATAGGGCTAGAGGAAAAAAGACCAAAATCCCAGATCCATAAACTCTCCCAGTCTAATGTATACCTTCTTACAAACCTTGCAGTCTATATTCCTGGCAATAGTGCAGTCTCACCAGGAGATTTGGAATGGATCTAAAAAAGATTTATCATTCCTTTTTAAGTGAATCAGGCACAGACAGGTTCTCCATTAGCACCCAGGTTTGTCACAGCTCTTGGCCATTCCTGGATGTTGTAACATATTCCCTCTTATGAAATCTGATATTGGAGAAAAAACATTCTACTTTTGCTGTCAGGTATAAAATAGTTAATCCTTTTTATAAAGGTCTTGGCATTCCTCTACAGACTAATTACCATTAGCTGCAGTATATCGCTGGAAGGTAATTCACAGTGCAGAAATAATGTACCTGGATGGCTGAAATGCAATTTAGTTATGTCAACAACAAGTGAGCAATGTTCAACCCCAGAACAAAATAATCCTATGGATAGCTTGGTTCAAGCTCTGCTTACATTTGCATCATTTTTGTGATGGTGACATCCTTGCATCAGAACAAGTGAAAACAGATTCACTTATCTTCTGCTAGTAATAAACAAACTAATGAAGTCCATGTATGCATCACTGTGCTTCCATTCATTGAATGCCTACGAAGGAACATTTGCATTCAAGTCAAGATCTTTGCTTGAATGAAAATTATCCCCAAAGGAATCAAATGAGGCTATTTGATATAAGTATAGAAATCAATTTAATATCTCTCTCTGCTAAGGGACTATGGGCCTAGGCCTGCTGCTGTTGAACTCATTGGATAGACAGGGCTCATTATCCTGTCCTTGTAGGAGATTATGGGACTACTTCTACGGTCCTGCAGAAGGCTTCTCATCGGCACTAAGACTTGAATGCTCTGATAAGTGACTTTCATTTCTACACAGGAATAATATTACAAACTTTTCTAATGCTCTTTCCAATGCCAGAGCAAAATCCTGCCCTCAGACTTTTGGGCTATGGGATCATGCTGCAGCTGTGTGAGGAGTTAGAGTAAATTACAATTAATCTACTGGAATTTCAAAAAAGGAAAAAGTAATAACAAAAGTTATAGTAATTGGGGCATTCAGCTGCACTTCAAATTATATTCTTTTTCTTAGCATCCTTACTGAAATGCAGTTTCAGATTTCCTAATGAAATGTCCCAATTTCTCCATCATTAGTCTTCTTAAAAAATTAATCTTATCAAATTATTATGGCATTAGTATGAAGTCACTGAAATCAAGGGATACAAGTCAGTGACTCTGTTATATTCAATGGTCCTTGATCTTAAAAAAAACCAGCAGAGGGCTACATAAAATTTAATCCATATAGTTAATGTGGTAAATGAAAGTATCTTCAAGCTTCCTGCAAACCCAGGGCCTGAACTGAAATTTCATTGAAATTACAGGAAATATTTCCTTAAGTTAAATGACTTCATGTAATGTAATGTAACGTAATGTAATGTTCAAAAGTGTGATGAGAACAGTGTTTCTGTGATCAACAGAACTATTAAGGCAGGTTTCCTACAGAAGTATAGCCTTTTCCTTTAAATAATCTCTTCTATTACAATCCCAGTGTCTCCCCCATTTCTTTCCAGTTCCCTGTGCCACTCTACTGGGCAAGGTATAATGTGTGCTGTAGCAGTGCACTGATTGTTGCCAAAGAAAACAGATAACCACACTGTTCTTTTGCATTTTCCTCAGTAGAAGAATTAAAGTCTCTCTTCTGTTGAGCACTGGTTTTGACCAAGCTAGTAGGGGCGTGTTATATTTAAGATGGAGGCTTTTCTTCATTTTGGTCTCAGTTAGGTTCAGAAGTTAATTGACAATGATGTTGATCATGGTGAAAATGATGATAATAATAATGTAATACAGTTAAAAATGCTATACACACACTTTCAGTATCTACCACTTTTTTTGTTTTTTTCTGGTGTTATGCTACCCTGTCACTGCCCCTCTGATTCCCAAGGTCAGTCGCTTCAGGCTGGGTGGAGGGGTATAATGAGGCATCAGCATCCTGACTTCTTCACAAGGAGGAGTTTGATGTTGATGGCGTCTTCTTCTTCCCCTTAGGATCTCCTTAGGGTCATTTTTACATGTTTGCTAATACTTTCAAGCCTTGCTTTTTCTTCATTGGTCTGCAGTTTATGTTACATTTCAATTTACTATATACGGTGTGTTTTATATAGCGTAAGCATTTTTTCTTTATGCTTTTTGTTACCCCAAAACCAGTTTTGTTTAGCTCCAGGTCTGTATTTCTGTAAAGGACTGTGGGTGAGCTGTGGATAGCCACAGGGTCTCCAGGGCCACTCTGTGTCGCATCTCTGACCCTCCCATGCCTGTGAACCTCTATGCAGCCTCCTATGCTCCACTTCTCAAGGCCTCTGCTGTTATACTAGGGCTGTGTTTCCCTACACTGTGTCTTTCTTTTAGTCATAAATATCTTGTTCTGTGCAGAATAACCACTTGTAACTACTACCTACTTAAAATTACAGTCATACTACACAAAGATAACCAAAGACAGAAAGCATGGGCATAGAGACTTGGTCATTAGAAAGATTGCTGTTGCATCTAAAACAAGTGAAGACAAAGCTACAGGCAGGCCAACACAAGTTTAAACAAAACAAATCTGACATTCTGAGATCTCGCAAAATCCGTACAAATCCTGAGGCCAGTTACTATCAACAGTGTTCTCACCAAGCTACTAGGCTGCAGTGCAGTCACTGAAACCTTTTTTCTTTAGAAAACCAAGGTGAAGTGGAGAAAGGGAAGCAGTTAATTTCCTTTGCAATTGCCTGCTTTCTTTACTATAGTTCTATGTATCTTTTATTTGTAAGTAACTTTTGGTGATAAAAAAGCATTCAAAAGGCTGCACAGGTAGGTAGATAGCCGGAGTACAAAACAGAAAGCACTGTCTAATGGAGGTCTCAGGGGCATGGCAATCAGATGTAGAACAGCAAGAAAAGTCACTGCAGCCCTTCTCCTCACTTTTCCTTACATGTAGTGTTTGCCAGTTCCCAGTCGGCTACGCTCCTCTAGTTTCACCTGCAAGTGCTGCTCCCTGCTTTTACAGAGGTGCCATACAACATCAGAGACTTCTGGGAACCACAGATCATACCGGACTGCCTTCACTCACCCCACTCAGACTAACTTCCTAGATCGCATTTTTTCACATGTTCAGGTACAGTCCAGACCACATGGGTCATGTCCGAGTCTGGTGAAGGGTCCACAGTATGTAGGGATGCAGGATGCCCAGGGAAGAGATGGCAGGAAAAGCCATGAGCTGTCCCTGGTTTGCTTTAGGACTGCAGGCAGGCTACTGAAGCCCAGAAAAGGTGTGGGGGTCCAGGTGTGCCTGGAGGTGTTTTAAAACACAGGGAAACACTCCAGTATGTAAGAGGTCATGTATCAGATGCTCCTGCTGTAAACATGTCTTGGGTGCAGGGAGTCCGTGGAAACAGCAAACAACCTTCCTCTTCCACTGCACTAGTGTCCATAAACTCTCCTGCCACCAGACTGAGCCAGTGACCCTGGCTTTTTTTCACACCCAGACATCTAAGGCGTAACTGGCTGCCAGCTGGAGCTGCCATTGCCTGAGCTGCTTTCAGCATTTCTGCCGCTGACCACTGCACTCACTGGCTGGTTGCTGTTCTACACTGGGCAACAGGTTCTTCCCTCTGACACAGGTCATGGTACAGCACATCTGGTACTGCCAGGTGGGTATTAGAAAAGGAGGCATGACCCCATCAGCCCCCTGGGGAACAGTCATGGGCAAAAATCTCCCGAGGGGCTCAGCCCTTGAAAAGACCTTTGAATCAGGAGGGCATTGCAATTGCATGCTATTAATTTCCTACCAATCTTATTTCCATAATTGGAAGACAGATCTGTTGACCCTTAATACGGATTTTTATGCTAATCCTTCACAGACACTAAGGCAGCTTTATAAACACTTTAGGCAGGTGAGGGCAAAGAAACTGGTCCGGGAGAGATCCCTGGCAGAAAGAAGCTGCGTATTTCCTTTATTTAATTTCCCACCTGGAAGATACTTAAGGTCTAATAGGAAATAAACGTAGTTATGGGGAGGAGCAGTTGACTGTGAAACTATTTACAATTAATAGAGACAGCTTTTTGTGGCCTTTTGTGAGATGTGAGTAACACTGTTGAGCTTCCTGTATCCTCAGAAGGTCCATTTAGACTGAGAGCTAACTCCTTGTGGTTTTATGGGCTCTCAAACCTCATCTCCAAAACCAGTGAATTACCAATTAAAAGCAGTAA
Source organism: Aegotheles bennettii (assembly GCA_013398125.1). Taxonomy (NCBI): domain Eukaryota; kingdom Metazoa; phylum Chordata; class Aves; order Caprimulgiformes; family Aegothelidae; genus Aegotheles; species Aegotheles bennettii. Next base: position 1,039,093 of record VZRW01004199.1, on the reverse strand, counting down.
TGGCAAGTGCAGCAAAGAAGCCGTGGCAGGTAGTAATAAGACCTTTCTTGTTTAAAGAATATAATTAACAGTGCCTTTGCTTTCAAGAAATGGCAATCCTCGTAAGACATTAAGAATAGCTTACCTCAAGCTCCATGTGGAGCAGATGGAAAGAAAAATAATACTTAGGCTTTGGGAATGAGTCCCTTGTGGATCTGGTCTGCTGGCAAGATCTAGTTCATTATCTGTGGAAATGTAAATGTTATGTCACCACTACAGGAAAACAATGGAGTCAGTCTCTGTTTTAAAAGGGAGAACCTCATGTTTTCTTTAATTTAGCTGCAGTAAAATTAGCTGCAGTCTTTGTAAAGACTTCCCTCTTGTAAACCTTTGCTCCAAAATCTAAGCTTTCATCTAAAACAACAGATTATGTTTCTGCACCTCTGCTGTGAAAGTCTTCAAAATGTCACCTTAGTCTAAACCGATTCTCCTAAAGCAGCAAATATGATTTTAAAAAATAGATCAGATTTTCAGTTTTACTAAGTTTTTTTCACAGTGCTGAGATGTTGTAAATGTTCCTCAGAGGGCAAGGACGTGTCCCGTCCACAGATTTCCTGTTTTGAGCTCAGCTAATCATTTTCTACAGGCTTTCCCTGATGCTGTAAGCACTAACTTTAAAGTTCCTTCATATTTTTTTTTGTTTAATTACATGTGATATTGTTTATCCAATTAATTCTTATTTCTCCAAGAAGGCCATGTTCATTAAAAAAACATTTATTATGTCCCCAGCTTGGTGTCATGCAGAATTGGTGGATGACAGTGTGAAAAACAATTGCAGTGTTACGCTTACAGGAAAACACTATAAATAGAGCAGCTAAACTCAGGGATACACCTGCTGCTGTGCCTTCAGAATTTAATCCTTCCATAAGGTGCTGAGTACCATGAAGTAGAAAGCTCATAGAAATCAGTAGGCACTAAGATGATACATGACTATATTGACAAGTGAGGTATAGGTGAGGGCAATTCCAGTGCTGCTCCAAAACCCCTGAAAAGTGTTATTTTGAAGCATACTGAAACACTGTGTGCTGAATTTCATGGCACGGCTCACAGTGCTTCCTCCTGCATGCTAAAAATAGAAGAGCAGAAGACAGCTAGTGAACCATGCTGCTGTGTCCAGTGCAAAGTAACTGATGCACATACGTGAATTTCTTCCACAGTGCTTCCAAAACAACCAACTCTTCCCAAGAGAAAGCTCCTTTGGTAACTGCTAAAGTGGAAATTCCCTCAGAACCAGTATTTAAAACTACTATGTAGATCTTAACAGAAAAATCCTCATCTTGGTATCTTCAGAAGTTCAAAATTTTCCTTTCTTGCCTGTCAGTTTTTCAACCGCTACAGTGCACTCATATTCTTCATGAAGATTTGTGAGCCTGCCCTTTAGGTTAAAGAAAAAACAATACCACTTATATCCCAGGGAACTGGGAATTAAATAAAAATATTGAGTGGTATGAGAAAACGGAGGCTAAGCTGTGAAAAAGAGAAGTTGATGATAGGGAAACATCTATTACCTGCACCATAGCTTCATCTACCTTTTTTGTGTTTGCATATGTGTATGATGTTATAGTCTTAAGGACAACAGACCACAGAAATAAGACAAGAAAGGAAAGCTTCACTCACTGAAACCAACATCCTGCTCCCACAGATATTTGTATCATTTCTTCCCTAAATTTGTGAAACTCCCATCTGAAAACTGTGTAGCTTTCCCGTCACATTGCATTAAGTAACTTATTTTTCCTGATTATTAGAAACATTCTGCTAGGTTTCAAGCCAAAATGTACTGTGCCAGTTTATATATATATTTGTTTTCATATAACCACTATTTTTCAGTGTTTCAGCCTTTTCCATAGCATTCATCTGTTCACCACATTAAAAAGGAACAATCATATCCCTTCAGGACTTCCTACTGAAAGCTTAAGAGAACAAAAGCTTACCTTCACACTTTTTAAGAAAGGACAGTATAATTAATAGGAAGAGAGACATACAAGGCAAAATCCTAGTTCTGCCTGGAATAATGGCAAAACAATTGTTTATTTTACTAGGATTAGAATATTATCTATCACAGCCAAACAGGCAGTCCATGAAACGCTCATAGGCCAAATAAACAAAAAGGGGCAAACCAGAGACACTGTTAAATGCAGAGTAAAATATTCCTCTTAGTATGAGCTTGTGTTTAGTAATTTCTAGCTGTATGAAAGGGAAAGTGTAACCAGAACTTCGCTACTAAGTTAGAGGCTAAAACCTTCATGAGCTGTATGAGACATGGAAGCTGTGAATGATGTTAGTTTTTTCCAAGTATGGAAGCAGAGTCAGAGCCCTTCATTCTCAAAAATCAAAAAGAAAGGGATGGGTACATGTGGCTCTGTATGGACACTATGGGCTGCTGTGCATGTGTGGGACACACAACTATTACATTCAGTCTTGTGTTCTGCTCACATTTGAGCCACGGGCAATGTAAATACACTGAGCTCATCACTGTGCAAGTGTTTCACTCATTTCCCAAGACTTCTTGTACTTTCAGTTGTTAGTCGCATTGGGTTAAAGAATATTTTTCAATACCTTAAACTTTTTGATTTGTAAAAAAGAACAGCTGTAAAATATGCCCTGCATCTTCCAGAAAGACAGGTTGACATGTTTCAAATAAGAGTTGATAAATTATAGCATGAAAATATTTCATAAATAACAATGGCAACTCTCCAGTAGTCACTAGGAACTATAAATTCAGATAAAGAGTGTCTGAGGGTTCTATAGTATTGATTGGAGGGATGTTTTGTGGCAATCAAGCCCAACAGTTATTATGCCTTCTACTGCTTGACAGGTCCCATGAAACCTACCTGGAAGTTTATGGAGTTCTCCTTTCCTAAGGTGGAAGAAACTGCATCTAGAAGAAACCCACACGGGACTTCCACACTTGCAGAAAAAACACAGGTCAGGCAGTTAAGAAATAAACAAGAAAGGGTGGACATAAATAAAAAGCTGCTGGCAGAGTCGGATGCTATCATGCTTCATTATCAGTTTCCCAGGGAGAAATATTTCTGTGTGGCAGGTCAGAGTTGAAGGAGGAAGAGAAGGTAAGTTGCTCTGACTGTCATCCCATGAGTATGCACGTGTCGTCCCGATTTAAAATTAACATCATTTTGGGAGATTAACTTGTAAGTTACACAGTGCTTTATACTAATCAAAATATGTGAAGAAAATTAACACAAAGTCTTCAGTTCTCCTCAAGGGAGACACTTTTTAGCGTTGTTTCCAGTTGATTTAGCTTTTAAATGAGTAAGGTTATAATTGGTAATTAAGCTGGTTGCATTTTGAGCATACTAATGAGATGAAAAGTAGAGTTACAGCTTCTGAGGGGAAAATGAGAGTAAGCATATGGGAAGCAAATGAGGCTAATATGACACAATTCACAGCTTCATCAACATCAGCATGCAAGTCAGGCAGGCTCCTCTGGATGTTAACTCTACATTTCCTGAACTTCATCACCAGGTGACAAGTTCTGTAACAAGCCTAAAGAATATAAAGAGGTAGAAGACAGTTACTAGGTGAGAAAAAGCCTAAAAATAAAATACTCACAAGCCTCACTCATGCTCTGAAGTGTAAATATGAGCTAGAGTCATGCTACTGAGATGTGGAAGATCTGGAGCTCTACAAAGCTTAGACGACATATGAAGCAGGGTTGTGTCAGCTACAGTTATAAAGCAGCCTTGGATATGGTTATTCCTTCTGTTTCATACAATAAAACACTTCCATTTTCTGGCTTTGGTCAAATTTTCTGTATCTACACACTGACTGAGAAGTGAGGTGATTTGCAGCAAAAAACAGAAAGCTCCCATACATCCAAGTGACAGAGCATATAGAAAACTGAGGAAGATAACAACTGAATAGATTGCTACCCTTTGGGCCAAAACCCACTGAAATTACCAGGAGTCTTTTGATTCAATTCATGAGGTTTTATGTGAGTGGGCTGTATGAGCACCTGACGGCACCAAAATTTGGGATAATTGCGAAAGAAGTTGTTTCCCAATAGTGGACTGTGATCTTCACTTTCTTCCAGCTAGAACTTACTAGTCCTTCCATACATGTTCTAATCGTTTGGTTCATCCTACCTTTGTTCAGGCAGGCAGTCCCCTCCAGATTTTGGCACTGTCTGTTGGGTGCTTTTCCCAATGTGAGCACCCAGGAACAGTTGCATTCCAGATCCCGCTATGAGCAAAACCTTTAGCAATTCAGAAGAAAAGCACAGTCCTGGCCTCTCCTACATTCAGTAATAGTTTTATCCTGCTTATGAAGTAGATTTCTAAATGCTGAAGATCCCAAAAATCTCCAAGTCAACAACCTTTTTCTGCTAGGTTTTTAATAGCTTGTACAAAAATGTGCCCTAGATAAATATATCAGGAAGAATAGTGAACTAGATTTTTAAAAAATCTCTAACCAGAAATATTAAAACTTGTCAGAGCATTTGGCAGACTTGTGAAATGTTAGGCCTGAATACTGTATATCTTGTCACCATAAACAGCATCTAAATAAATCTCCACTGGAAAGTAAAAGAAGATTCATTCAGAATTTATTCACAGTCCTCAAAATTTCATCAAGCCTGTTGTTATCTTTCCCTTCATAAAAGAGTGACAATGTTATTTGACACACCTGTTCACTACTTTACTTTGCCAAGAAACATTCTAAGGAATAAATTTAAAATAGTTTCTTGTGGCAAGACCATTCCATATGGACAGCATATACCATTCCACTTCTTTTTTTTCTCCCAATAAAGTTATGCTTTAAGGCTTTTTCTGTATGAGTAGGTGGAAGAGAGGTGTGAGAGAGTAGCAAACAGGGATGGCACGTAGAGTAAGGGAGACAGAGGGAGAAGTAATGAAAATATCTTATCCCTGGACACTTTTGTGTCTGCTTTTTTGCAGACAGTGTCCTTGGCTGGCACAAAATTGACTTTCAATTAGTAGACATTGCATGACTGTGATGTAAGAGGTGGCCTTGCGGGTTGCAGATAAAGTTAACAAGTTAACAACTGCATTGCCAAGAGATATGCCTGGTCATTTTATGTTTCAAATTGCATGCCAGTTTGGGAAGTCACATACTGTTTTACTGAAAAAGAGCCAGAGCTGCATGCTCATTACTGTGCAGCTTGCTCAAGTAGGTCAGCACTACTGTGCTATTACTCTGGTGTGCTTATCCTTTCCGTTGCTCTAGTCCACAGAGTTTAGTTTATGCCTACTGAAATATAACTTTATATGTGACATATATTAACTGCTAGAAAACTCCTGTAGTTCCATCTACCCTAAGGTCTTCTGATTATCCTGACAACAGAGCATCTGCAAACTTTTAGTCTTTTCTAAATATTATAATGTATACCATAGTAACACAAAGAATTTTTATCCTTCTGATTCATCCACCCAAAATATTTTGCCTTTTAAGCTGTTGCACAGAAGAATCATTCAAACTATACAGAAAATTAGCAACGATTTGCGATGGTGATAAATATCTTTATCAGATCAACCATATGTGTGAGTCACTGATCACCACATGCAAAGTCTGAAACGCATGAAAAGTATATAAACTGGTCTGCTGTCAATTATGCGGTGAAGTGACTGCACCAGCCTCATTTAACTTATCTTTAATGGAGAAGTCATAAGTTTTCTATTCATGATATCAAGTGCTATTAGGACATCACGTATTTTGTCAATATGATACTGCAAATATCCTGCTACTGAGCAGACTCTTTTGGCAGCTTGTATATATGAACAGGCTGTCCTGGCTTGAAGATTTAACAAATAATCAACAGATGATGCTGAGGGAGTCTAGGCTGAAGACGACATTGAACTAATTGTTACTGCAGGCATTCTTCTACATAGACAGTTGTATATGTAGGTAACAGGTTTTTAATTAAGTCTCTACTTGTTTTAATGTGTTCTGTATTATTTTAATGTATTTCTAGACAACACCCAAGATAAAGACATTTTCAGGAATGAGGATAATTTTTTTTCACAGAAATTCTGAAATGGACAGAAAATTAATGAAAATATAGTAGATGCTGGGAGAATTTGCAGTACTAGGATGATAGCTGATGTCTGAAAAACATTTCAAACTACTGCCTTAAAATGCAGAGACAGGGAGCTGTTTGGTGTGGTAATTTCAGGAAGGAATTTAGTGCTTATTCTACCCTTTCCCTGACAACTGGTGAGACAGCCCTTGGAGAAACACGGCTCTCTGCTGGCTGCTCCCTGGCCAGGAAGAATAAGGCAGAAAATCCCCCCCTAGCATAGAGGTAGTCACGCTTGCTTTATTTGAGGAGCTTTGCTGCCCATGGAAGTGGAGCTGTGTGGAAAACATTAGCGATGTCTTGGAGAAGATGTGCCACAGTAGCAGTTCGATCAGTTTAAGAAAAGGCCTTAAATCAAAGTTTTCCTCAGCATAAAAATGCTTACACATTTGTTTAACAAAAAATGCTACTATTCTCAAAAATGTCTTTTTCCAATTGATACATCTACAGTGATGCAGTTCAGTCCTAGAAAACTGATCTTTGGTGACTGCCAATACATAAATATAACATTCTTACATATCTATTATTATTACACGCTTTACACATTACACAATAAACTACATTAAATAATTTCTATTTCCTCTGATAGTATATAGCTATCAGACTAATAGCAAGCTGATATTGATAATCAATAGAACTGGAACACATAAACCTGATTCTTCATTATCCTGGACCCTGTGTGAGCATTGTTATCAATAGATGTAAGCATTTCCAAACTAAAGTGGTATACTAGTCTACTCATTCTTCTGACATGGCATTTGGCACAGGGTAATGAAAAACACCTCCCTAGTATTGCTAATATTAACTTTTGTAGGTTGTCTACTAATATTTTTTCTGTTAATAAGACAGTATGTTATGATGACTAGACAAGCAGCATTTGAACACTGTTATAGTCATGGGGATTTTGTAGTTTTAAGTCCTTAGCTGTGTTCCATGCACAAATCAGTGAAACTGTCATCATTTTTGATACACTGAATCGACCCAATAAAATCCAGAAGCTCAAAACAGGCATTTTAGACTAGAAATAATTTCCATGTTATTAACAGTGATGATGATTAACACTAGCATGTGATACTTCTCTATAATAATGGGAAAATGGTCATCTTAATAAAAATCAATGTTCTTTCTAAAGCCCACAGTTCTAGCAACTAAACAATCCATATGCTTGAGAAAAGAACTTCTGGATTTCATTCCCCAGCCTGGGCTATGCATGGTGTCAGGCTGCACTACTGCAAACATCTTTCTTATCACTGAAGATTCTACAGAGAACAGATCTGTCACAAACAATGGGAATGACCTATAGCTGATACTTCTTCAATGACCTGAGTATTGTTCTCTGTAGATAGTCTCTGCTTCAATACATTATCTTCCAAAATTTGGTATGCAAGAATATTAAGCCTGTTAAGTGGTTAAGTAGATGTATGATATTAGATTTATTCTTTTTAGATTTTTTTTTCTTTTAAAAAAGTAAGACTTATGTCATCTGGAAATCTGTAAATCCTAATGGTTTTAGTAGCCCTGAGTATAGTATTTAATACAATATCAGAAATAGGGTATGATAACCACCAGTGATAGCAGGTGAAGAGTGACTAAGACAATTGAGCATTAGTTAAGATAAGCAAAAGTTATAGTATCAGAAAATATCTGAGGTGTAAGACAGATGTGAGTTTAGGCTTGCCACAGGCACTAGATAGATTAGAAGCAACAGTCTGAAGGTAAAGTAGCAAATAAATTTGCAGTCAGTTTGGCATGAGTGAATTTACCTTATTTATATTAAGATCATATAATTGTATCTGATTACTTTATATAAATTAAGATATTTTTATATTATTAAGACAATATAAGGACAAGTCAAGTACCCCAAGTTTTCCTCTGTAATGCAGAGGTTCCCTACTGAAGATGCCCAATTATTCCTGGTGTGCGGTCACTGAACTTAGACAAATTAGATCAGATTTCTTTCCCAATGGGTAATTTTCTTATCAGTGTTTTACTGGAATTAAAAATTTACTTTACTAAATAATAAAACTTCTACTTTACTCTCAATGTGCCTTTCTTCTTTCACTTTTTGTTTTCATTTTCATTCTAATTTCACATAGTCATTTGTTCTGTTTCATAGTATGGAAACGCATGAATTTGTCATGTCATAACTGTAACATACAATTGTTTATTTTCATTATATTGCACAATTGTTCAGTGAAAAAAAAATATTCATCTGTTACCACAAGAGCCAGAACTCTTCAGAGAGTTTCCAGAACACATGTGATTTCCTGGTTAACTCCTGGGGACCACCAGATCAGAGTGCTTCACTGTGTGTTTGTGAACAGCTGTGGTGGCCTGTTCAAAGAATGCATCTGTCTATCCATCCTCCTTAGCCTCTGTTAATCATTTTTAGATCTTTCTCCAATTTCAGCCATATTCGGCAGAGACAGAAGTCTCAACATTTTTTTCCAAATATAATGAAAGTGGGCACATTGGGTGGAGAGACCTTAACAGTGCCCCTAGACAGGAAAGGAGTGCAGTGTGAGAGTATAAAGCATTTATTTAGTGCTAGAGATGCGTGAGGAGAGAGATGCTTTGAATGTCTCAACTCTAAAGACAATCTTCCACATCATTACTTTATTCCTTCCTACACACTAGAGTTAAGTTACAAATCTGTAGGAAATTTCACTAGTACCAATGCTCACAAAACTCCATGCTAATTTCATTTTTGGATATTTCTGTATGAATGAAGTTCAGCATGCAGTTTGGCAGTAAAGATGGTAGTTAGCAATCCATCTTCAGACCTGTTATAGAAGCAAGTACCTTAACCAAATAAATCAAAAGTACAATGTAAAAAATAAGACAAATTGATTTCATTTTATTTCAAAAATCTGTGATGTGACAAGACAATCAGGTACAGTTATTCGTGTTGAGGCTTTTCTTATTTCCTAGAAGTGTTGTCACAGCTGTTCAAGAACTACAAGGATCACTGCAGGCTAAATTATTAAACTAGATGTTTCTGGACTTCCTAACATGAGGTATCTTTTATTTTCTTCAGTAGTCTGGTTTCTACTTCATCATATATACCTATTCTGAGTGTTGGGTCAACAAATAAAAATTCATTCAAAAAAAGGCTAAGGCATGTGTTCAAAGATAAATTTAGCTTCAAAAAGGTTGCATCCACACCACACTCTCAAAATGATCAGGAGAGTAGCAGGTGTCTGTTGCTACTTCTGAGAGACAAATCAAGTATTAATTTGGAAGGCAAGGATGTGTAACATGGGATTTATACTCCTGAATCATACAGTTACTTGAGGAGACAGGCATACACGTATCAACGACAGCCTCTTCTCTTCTTTGGAGAACTCTATAGAGCAAGAGCAGGGGAAGCTGGGAACTTGGCATTCCTGGCATCCCCAGTCTCTTCCCTAATGCTATGATGGTCATGGTGATGGCCAGCAGATCTCTTCCCATGTGACTGTCAGGCATTGCTCTTTGAACTTCAAGAGAAAGGGTGACCACAAAGTTTCCTTTCCATACTACACATTCTCATTTTTTCTTATCGTAGAGCCCTTGATTCTATAAAACGGAAAATGGAAGTGAAGGGAAAGCCCTGCACCATTCATATCATAATTTCAGGCACCTAACTGTGACATCTCAGCAGAGAGAGAAATAGAGAGACATCCCCAGAAAATGATTTAGGGTTAAAAAAGAAACAGACATAATGCTCATTAAATAGAATCAGCAGGCATCTGATTTGAAATGGGATTAGTTCCCCAATCCTGCTGCGCTGTTTTCATGTACATGGATGGATTAACAAAACAGGTTGGGTTTGAGCTTTTTTTTTGCCCTCATTTCAGTTCAGGACTATCAGCCACTACTTTTTCCTGACTTTGCTGACTAAAACTTTTAATGAATCCATCAATGGAAAGTAGGCCACTGTCAACAATGAGCCTAATACTAACTGACACTCTTTGGAGATTACAGGTCAGCCTGTACGTACAGTGATGTGTCATTTTAATTTTAATTAAACAAAAGGACACAACTAAAAACAGTCTTTACTTCTCATTAAGTTTAATAGAGACAACATGTATGTTAGGCAGCTGCATGGGGCACTGTCTGCATTTTTCAGAGGCTGATAAATTAAATCAATAAGATAGTCAGAAATCTAGCATGTTCAGGGATGGGGTTAGGAAATCAAACAACCAGCTGGAGTTGAATCTGGTGATGGATGTGAAAGGCAACAAGAAGAGCTTCTACAGGTACATCAGCAGCAAAAAGACCAGGGAAAATGTGGGCCCACTACTTAACAGGGCAGGGGATCTGGTTACAAAGGACATGGAAAAGGCCATAGTATGCAATGCCTTTGACTACCAGTAAAGACCAGCCTGCAGGAATCCCAGGCCCATGAGGCTAGTAGGAAAGTCTGGAGCAAGGAGGACTTAACCCTCAGTCGAGGAGAATCAGTTTAGGGAGCATACATACAACCTGAACATACCTAAGGTCCTGCAACCTGATGGGGTCAACCCACGACTGCTAAGGGAGCTGGCCAGTCCACTCACAATCATCTTTGAAAGGCTGTGGCAATCAAGACAGGTCTCTGAGGACTGGAAAGAAACAAATGTCACCCTTATCTTCAAGAAGAGCCAGAAGGAGCATGAAGAGAACAACAACTCGGTCAGCCTCACATTGACCCCTGGGAAGGTGATGGGACAAATAATCCTGGAAGTCATTTCCAAATACATGAAGGTAAAGAAGGTAAACAAAACAGGACCAGTCAGGACTTTTGAAGACAGAATCATGCCTCACCAACCTAAAAGCCTTCTTCAATAAAATTTAACAAGGCTTTCAGCACTGTCTCTGGTGACATCCTTATAGAGAAACTGATGAAATATGGACTAGATAAAAGTACGTGAGGTAGAGTGAAAAATGGCAGAACTGAACTCAAAAAGTTGTGATCAGCAGAATGAAGTTCAGCTGGAAACTAGCGCCTAACAGTGTAACCCAGGGGTTGATGCAGAGCCAACACTGTTTAACATCTTCATTAGCTATCTGGATGATGGGACAGAATGCATCTTTAGCCAGTTTGCAGTTGGCACAAAACCAGGGTGTGTGGCTGAGACAAAAGAGGGTTATGCTGCCCTTCAGATAGTCCTCAACAGGCTGAAGAAATGGGCTGACAGGAACTTCACGAAGCTCAACAAAGAGAAGTGCAATGTCCTGCAGGAGGAATAACCCCATGCAGCTGGAGGCCAACTGGCTGAAAAGCAGCTTCGTAGAAAAGGAGTTGAGGTTTCTGGTGGGCAAGAAGGGGACATAATCCAGCCGGTCAAGGGAGGTGATCCTTCCCCTCTGCTCAGCACTGGTGAGACATACCTGGAGTGCTGGGTCCATTGCTGGTCTCCCCAGTACAGGAAAGATATAGAATCACTGGAGACAGCCCAGTGGAGTGCCACAATGATTGAGGTTATCTGTCCTACAGGCATACATTGAGAGGGCTGGGACTGCTCAGCCTGGAGTAGAGAAAGCTAAGGGGACCTTATCAATGTGTATAAATACCTGGTGGAGGGAGTAAAGAAGAGGAAGCCAGGCTCTTCGTAGTGGTATCCAGTAACAAGACAAAGAGGCTTGTATAATAAGTGAAATATGGGAAATTCCACTGAAACATAAGGAAAACCATTTTACTGTGAGGATGATCGAACACTGGCACAGGATGCCCAGAGAGGCTGTGGAGTGTCCATCCCTGGAGATATTCAAAACCCAGCTGGACACGGCCCTGAGCAACCTGCTCTGGCTGACCCTGCTCTGAGCAGGGGTTGGACCAGGGGATGTCCTGAGGTGCCTTCCTGCCTCAGCCAGTCCCTGACTGTGTGTGTGATTAGAAATGTTGCAGAGGGTGTCATGCCCAGATGATTCTAAAATTGACAGCCCACATCTATGGCAAAATTTCTTGATGGAGTTTTCCTCCCTCACTTTCCATCTCCTCCTAGGCTTCGGCATCTAGACTTTTCTAACACTGTGGTATGGAACTAACTCTTCCTCCTGCTGATGTAAGTAGTTTCAGAGTGCACAGTTAGTGCAAATGCACCAAAACATACCCATTAGAGCTGAAAGAAGGCAAGGCTAAGCAAATAACCTGAACACAGGGATCCTATCAGCAATGCTACAGTGAAACTCTCTTTGTATGTACAAACAAAAAGTCTTTATAACAGCAGACCTCAGTGAAGAGATTATTCTGGTAGGTTCACCATCTGCACTAGTACAAATTCATATTGTCGCAAAGTGCTGCTTGCTTCTGCAAGTACATTTCCTCTGATGCCCTATTTACTTTTTTCATTGAAGCAATAACTTTTAGTATGTGTGTGTGTGTGTATAAACACATAAATGGTGACAGCAACAAGAGGCAGTAAGTAGCAGCAAACAGCATCACTGCATAAATGAGTTTCCGAAGAGGATGATTCTGCTGCAGCAGCAATTCAAGAGAGACATGGAGCTCCTGGAGCAGGTCCAACAGAGAGCCAGTAAGTTGGTCAAGGGTCTGGAGAATCTCTTGTACAAAGAAAGGCTGAGGGACCTGGGCTTGTTCAGCCTCAGGAAGAGGTAACTGAGAAGGGACTTCAAGTAATGTGTATAAAAACCTAAAGGGTGGGTGTCAAGAGGGTGGAGCCAGGCTCTTTTCAGTGGTGCCAACCAATAGAACAAGAGGCAATGGGCAGAAACTGAGGCACAGGAAGTTCCACCTGAACACAAGGGAGAACTTCTTTACTGTGTGAGTTCCTGCGCACTGGAACAGGTTGCCCAGAGAGGCTGTGGAGTCTCCCTCACTGGAGATATTCAAGAACCATCTGGCTGCAGTCCTGTGCCACGTGCTCTAGGATGACCCTGCTTGGGCAGGGAGGTTGGACCAGATGACCCACTGTGGTCCCTTCCAGCCTTAGCGATTCTGTGATTCTGTAATTGGAATTAGTGTCATAGTGAATAATTCAGGCACTTCAATAAGGTGTATGTTTCTTGAAGCAAACAGTGCCATCACAGAGGCATCCTACCACTTAGAGAATTATTATAATCAGAATGCAGAACATACAGAAGAAACTCAAACAATGGCATTCAAGAGAGAAAGTGGTTCTCATTTTTTACAAGTTTCACTAAATGTTTTTAGTTTGCTGTATAATTTTACACATATAGTTGATTTTTCTGGGTTTTTCTTTTTCTGTTTTGTTTGTTTGTTTGTTTGGGGGGGTTGGGTTTTGTTTGGTTTTTTTGTTTTGTATCTACTGAACTTTAATTCTAGGAAATAAAAGGGGGAAGGAACCACTTAATGGATCAGCACCTTCTGGCATTCTGTTAAAAAGCGGTTTCAAGATAAAATAAATGGAAGGACAGGAGGACAGTAGCACAAAGATGCTGTTCTTCTCGTGTTTGCTGCTACAAAAGGCTGTAGCACAAAGACAACATACTCTGTATTCTGATAGCACACACAACTAATGCTGTCAGTCTTCTAGCTAAGTATAAAGCATTTGCTAAGATACTGAAACACATACATACTTCAGAAGCCGCACCTTAATCTCTATAGTAAATAGTGATATACATATTTCTGTTTCCTCAAATAGGTAACTATCTTGTGGTATACTATTCAGGTTGATATTTCAACATGTGGAAAGCCATTAAAGACCACAAAAGTTTCATAATGCTATAGGTACATCTGCAGGTTTTGTAAAGCTGTGTTGATGTTTTATATTATTACAAAAATTCTCCTTATCAAAAATCAGGGCTGTCTGTGCTACTCAGTGGTCCTCACATTTGGGGAGCCAGTGGCACTCTGGCACTTCCCCAAATTTCTCACACAACATTATACACCAATTAGCCAAAATTTTAATGAAAATTTACTCAAGCAGCATAAGACTGCAGACTACTTAAGAAGGTTTTCAGCAGACCACAGTTTGGCAGTCATAAGGCTTTGATAACAACTGCGTAAGTATTTATAATAAAAGGAAAACTAGAGCTTATAGTTTTGCAAAAATACACAGAGCAGAACAATTGGATAAATGGCACTGGTGAAGAGACTGGAGGTGACAGAGCACAATGACTGCATTGCACATGTTCAGCTCTGGGCAACAGCCCTAGGCAACAATGCAGAAATAAGTCTTGGGTGAGATAACAGCATGAACTAATTCCTTTAAAGTTTGCAAGGAACTTCCAGCAAAGGAGGAGATATTTTGTAAAAAGGCCAAAGGTGATTGTGTGACAAATACACTAATGAGACAGTGAAGACTAGTATTACTGACAGAAAGTACATGAGGGCTGATGCTCAATGTGACAATAAAGCTGATTCAGTACAGAGTCAATTGATCAGAAACTCTGAAGAGGACAATGAGTTTGCCTTTGATGCTGATGAAACGGAAAGCCAGAAGAGAGACATAGACATTACATCAGCAAGGAAGATAATCCTCACAGTGCAATTCTGAATGAACTCTCGGAGAACACAGTGGAAGTTGCAGGAGTCAGACAGAGAAGTTGGTAATAACCGAGGTGTGAAGTGACAGAGATGCTGAGACAGTCAACAAGGCTGAACCTTCTAACTGACATGTAGGAAGAAACAAGATACTATAGACACAATCTTCATGTACAGATTCAAAGAGACTGCTGTGCTGCAAGCAGTATTCAAATTAAAGGTCCAAATGGCTGGAAGGGCATCATGGCATTCAAAGTAAAAAGAGAGAGAAAGAGAGGTTTGTGAGAGAAAAGCCGGGACCTGAATGTACTGAGCAGAAGCTGCAGTAGCTGCCCTCAAGGAGATGGCAAAAGGTACTCATTTAAACTGAGTGTGGAAAGGCAGGACAACAATAGAGATGAAGAACCACGAATCATCAGAGTCAATTCCAAGTTCATGGATAAGAGAACTAAAGCCAGGACTCACAGCTGTGAGGACTTTGGGGAATGTATTACAGATCCTGATCAAAAACTGATTAACAAGACAAATAGCCAAGAATTAGAAGGCACATTGGACAAAACCCCACAGCAATATGAAGTCTTTGTTTTAGAAACAATGGAATAACTTACACTGCCAGATGATACTGAAAGGTCAAGGGGGATTAAGGTGGAACTGAAGGGATGGGATTTGGGCAGAAGGAAGGTGGCAATTTCAGTGACTTGTAGAAATCCACAAATTTGTAGATTGTTGTGATGATCAAGGAGGACAAGGCTGTGACAGTAGACAACACATTCAGTTAACCCTGAAAGAAAAATCTTACAGAGCTTTAAAGAGTGTTGTTGACCATTAAAGGAGCAAGAGGCATTGTAGAGGATATTTAAATCTATGGATGAAAAAGGAATGCATAAACAGCACTTAGAAATTAAGCGCTATTTCATCATTATAATTAATCAATAAGACCGTGTTATGATTAGGAAATCTTATGTGTTCTTCCAAGCAGAAAATCAGGATAAACTAGTTACTAGGAAGTTTTTTACCAGTATGTGAAGGCAGAGAAGTCACCCCCCTCCTGTCTCCCATTCATGACTTGTTTGAATACCCACATACTGATTTATCATGTCTCTAATCCACTGTGACCAGCAACCTGCTATAAGCTTTTGTTTATAAAATACAGATTGTTGTTGCTCCACCCTTGGGTGCTGTGAGTCAGGAATAATTTTAGGTTGGCTCAGCTTCCTCCATTATGTGGCCTATTAGATGTACACAGTTGCAGATTTGTTTTTCTAACCTCAGAAAATACAGGACATGACTTTCCAAGGAATAATCTTTGACACTAGCTGGATGTTTAATTTCAGGGGCCAATTGTGAAGCCAAGAAACTTAACAATGAGCAACTTGTCCTTTTCTAACAGGTTTACTGAGATGACTTCTGTGAATCAGACCAATGGTAACATGGTTAGCTTTTAAAATTTTTCCAGGGAGCGTCTCTTCAAGTTCAGAGCTGAGTTTACTGAGTGCCTAGAACAGGCCTACATCTTCTTCTGTCACTGACTAAGGAACAAAACTAAATTTCCACAGGAGAGATCTCAGTTGAACTAAGGCACGCAATTAGGTGAGTGCAAGAAGAAGGAAAAGGTGTAAGAGAGAAAGTCTGGTGGTGTGCCATAGCATAGACAGGAATGTCCTACAGAATGAGCAGTGGAGAAATTGGGTGGTTTCAAATAGCAGAACATGAGAGGCCTGAAGGAAAGGGACTGGAGAAAAATGGCCATAAGGGGAAGAAAAAATGAAAAAGGCAGAAGAGACTCAGGCTGTCTTCACCCACACGTTCATGCAGTTGGCTTCAATAGTCTCTGCTTCTGCTTTCTATTCCTCCTGCCCTCTTGACACAACTCCTGCGGTACCACAATGAATGTCTGAACGTCTGGGCAATCATGCAGTGACCTGGACAGGAATCTGGCTGATATTGGTTACTTTCAGCACATAACAGAAAAAAAAATAAAATAATGGGGAAAAAGTGGATAGAAGCAGGGAATACTTCAGCTGGCATTGCTGCCAAAAGGAGAAACACAGGATCATGGCTTGGAGGGAAGATATAGCAAAGGGACTGGATAAATGAACAGAAAGACTTGCAGCAACAGGTGATATTATATCACATATGATGCTATTTCAGACTGCTGGAAGGTCAGTTGCATTCCCACCCCAAAAACCCCTTACAGCAACTCTAGCAATAATGTAGCTGGAGATATTTTAGTGAGCTAACCCAAAAAAGTTTGGGGTTTTTTTTAGGGTTTTTTTTCTTTTAGATCACCTCAGTGACTCAGTTCACCTTCCAGCAGCCATAAGATCATCAGATCTAACACAAAGGAAATGACAGGGAGGGGGAAAGTGGAACTACCTCTTTTCAGTTAGATTTTATACCACACACTAAGGGGACTAAGACTAGTAAATAAGGTTTAAAATAATACATTGTAGTAAAGCTTGCACACTAATGAAGTCAAAAGAGGACTGGAAGAGTAAGAAGAGATAACAGGTCACAAAACAGAGGAGTAAAGATGGGGGTACACCAAAGTATTCCTATCTATACTTGTTCGGTCTTCCAGGGTTGAAAGTTAAAACAGACTAGGAAAGGTTAGAGAACACAGAAACAAGAGATCTGTAAAAAAAAGACAGGAACAAGAAACTAGGAAAAAAACCCAGCACAATACACAAAAAAAACCCAAAAACAAAACCCCCCAAAAAAACCAAAAAACCCACAGAATACTTGGAGAATATGTATGTGTTTATTATCTGCAGACAGAGAACTGCCTGAAGAACATGAAGATCTGCCAGAGTGCCTGGAAAAGCCCCAGTCGCCTGACTTAGAGAAGGGAAAAAAAATCCCCAAGCCCAGGGGAGAGGAGAGTGAAGAGAGCAGAGAGGGAAGAGGGAAGAGAAAGAAGTCAGGTTGATTTTAAAATGTCACTTTTTAGGTGTTTTCAAGGGGGCAGGCCTACTTCACCTAGACCACGACTTTCAAATTCTTTATAAACTTTTCTCTTTTCTTGAGTGTCTTTTCAGATACACATGAAAACCTACACAGATACTTTCATTTGAGCAGTGCCAGCTCTATTCATTATCTCTGCTGGGGCTTTGCTGCAGTATTTTTGATAACGCAAGCAATCCCACCTCTCCTTCAAGTCCTGTTTAGCCCTGCATTTTTCAGTAAAAATGCCTTTTAGCTTTAGAACTTCTGAATGTTCATGAAGGAAGCTGGAATGAAGTAAAACACTGACACAAGCTTCCATTTATAATTTTTACGTGTTTGGAGTGAAGGTCTTAATGAAGCTCAAACCATGATTTCACAATGGAGGGACCACAGTACTCATTTTCATCTGTGTGTTACCCCTTCAGCTGCCTTCCCACCAGTGCTTATAGGGCTGCACTATGAAGCACAGTAGAGAATCAATCTGAGTTTGAACTAATTTTCTTCCTTTTAAGTCGTGATCCAGTCCCTTGTGTCATTTCATGAACACTGAAACTGAGTGAGGAAATAGTATGGGAACACGACCAAGCAGCTGGGGGAAGGGGAAGCAGTGGGGATTATTAAAACACAGACACTGCCAAAGCCTCCCTATAAAGAAAATGCAGAGGGAGGGGGGATAAAAAGATGAAACAGATTTGTTTTCTACTAATTTTCCAATCTAAGTAATGTGTTAGCTAGAATAACGTGCACTGAATGTGCCAAGGGTCTTGGGAGGAACTGTGGATGTGTATGGATACCTATAAACCACATCATGGGCAGTAGTTAAGAATGCACAATCTTCATCTTGGCATTTACTAGTTTTTTTCATAACTTTGCATCTGCAATATTAGTTTTAATTATTTTTATTGTAATGACCTCTGTATTTTAGAGCAAGTCTTCACAAGGAAAGCAGCTCAGTAACCGAGATCCGTACGGTCTCCCACGTGTCATTTCACAATGAGACCTTTTTGCCATTGGCTTTCACAGTTGCTGCTGCTCTGTGGCAATGGGCTGTTGACACTCAACAGCCTTTGGATCTACATCAGATTCTGGAGGGGAAAAGACTCCAAGAGATTTTATAATCCTCTACCACCATCTGTCCAGTCCTTCTCTTTTCTTTTTAAATCCTCTACCCCAGGCTCATGCCCTTTTTTCTGTCGTAATATTGCTTTTGGGATAAAGTGTGGCTACTTCTTCTTTGCCCCTCTACACATACATCAGAAAAGCAGACGAGGAGGGGACAAGGCAGTGGAAGCCTCCTCTCAATCCCAGTCTCAGTCGGTGGCAGAAACAACTTGAGGAAGATTTCAGGAAGCTCTGGGATGAAATATGCTCCACCATCGTCTAACAGAAGCAAACCTAACATTGAAACGCTTGTTGGGAGACGTGAAGGAAGGGCCTCCAACATAGCTCAGGGATTCCTGTTTTTCTTTCCTTCTGAGAAAACTGAAGAGAACGCCCCAAGAAACACAGCGAAAGGAACAATAAAAACTGCAGAGACATGTTTTGACGGAGGAGACTCTGGAAGATCACTTAGCTCTTTCGTAAGTGCTGTTGCTCTGACGGGCAGCAATGTTCCGTGCGTCATTCCCACCGGCCCCGGGCCCCCCGAGCCACAGCTGCGGCACCCGGCCCGGTCCTGCCTGCCCCCAGCCCGGCACTCCCCATCACCTCCATGGGCACACTCGGGACTTGAGGCCGTTTCTCTCTCGAGCTCGCTCTCCTCTCTCCTTCTCCCCTTTCCCCTCTCGCACACACCAACTCCCAACCCCGTTCCACAGCAGCCCCTTCCCCCCCTCACTCCGCAGTAAGTGAAGTGAAACCCAGCAACCCCCGCTGAGCCGTTTTCACCTCCCAGGGAGCCCCGCTT
>VZRW01004199.1:991385-1018880 GCA_013398125.1 Aegotheles bennettii | reverse complement strand
CTCCCGCAGGGCACTATGAACGAGGAGCAGTTCGTGAGCATCGACCTGGACGATGACAACGTCTGCAGCGTCTGCAAGCTGGGCACCGAGAAGGAGACGCTCTCGTTCTGCCACGTCTGCTTCGAGCTCAACCTCGACGGTAACGGCTCGGTCCGGGCCCGTGGCGGAGCGCTGGGCGGGGGGGAGCTCGGCCGGAGGCTCCCAGGGAGGCTCGGGCGTGCAGCGGGGGTACTGGGGCGGTTCTGCTGCCGGCCCGGAGCTTTGCTGGGCTCCCGAGCAGCTCCAGCGCGCCCCGGCTCTGTCGGTTCCCGGCGGGGGCAGGGCCCGGCTGCCGGTAACTGCTGGGGCCCGGGCTCGCTCCCCGCCGGTGCCGGCTCGGGTCGGACGGAGCTCACGTTCTGCCGTCGCTCGGGGTTCTTGCTCGTAGCTGGAGGGGTCTGTGTGTGAAACTTACTCAAGTCGCAGATTTGAAGCGCAGTGGCTCTGCTTGGCAGCAGATCAGCGTTCTGCTCTCTAGAAACAGCCAGGGGATTGCTTGTTTTTCCTTCCCTGAGGTGTGCACGTAAGGGGACTGAGAAGCTTTGACAAGGAACTCGGTTCTAAGTTTGCAAATTATAAAATGGGAATTCTGTCCATCTTTTGCAAGACTGACCCCATACGCAGTCTCCAAGATGGTATCTCTGTGACTCCAAGCACTGCTCACTGAAGAGTTTACCTGTCCTGTTGCTCTTCTTCATACCTGACTCAAGTGTGGGGCGTGAATGAGCAGCAGTGGAGTTATTTCCCGTTCTTAAGTCCAGTAAGGGTTTTTTGAAAGTGTAAACACTGCTGCGTGATTATTTTTTTAGCAACAAAGTAACTTGTTCCAGTTATGCAAAGCCATACTTGCCAATCCTACACACATGTGACTACCCAGAGTAACCTGCACTGACAAATGAGTGTAAAGATCTCCATGCTGTTACATGAATAGTCCCATTTCTTGATGACAAGTAGTAAGATTTGCTGTGTGTCTGATATGTGTGAGAGTGCACTAGAGGTCTTCAGATCAAATCTTTGAGGAGAAAGTGCTGAGATGGGAGCACTGTACCCACTGACCTTGTAGCTTATTCTCAACACTAGAAGCATAAAACTGACTGGAACATAGGGGGCTGTAAGGGGTGTGTATTCCATGCACTGTTTTTGTTATGTACCTGACTTTTAATGCATGTATAGGTCATATAATTTTGTTCTTACCTTACAGAAATCTGAAAAATGCAAATTACAATCACTCTTACATACTGACTCAGTACTGTGTTTTGATTTTTTTTTAAAAAAAGTGATGCCTGTAAGGCCCTTGTTGCTATTAGAGGCAATGTACTTTATCCTGAACAATACTTTCATGCTTTGCATGCATTACTTCTGTTTAGAAGAGACATGTTTGTGCATTTGCACTTTTTGGTAGAACTCAGAGCGACTGTCCAACATGAGACAACCCATCAGTCCACTTGAGTTTTCCTTCTGCTTTAAAATGATTCACTTATGGTTCTCAATATGAAGTGGAGTTAAGATGTTTCACTAGGCTTTAAAATGAGAAAAACATTGCTGTAATTTAGTTACTTTGATTGCATTCAGAATCTAGTTTTGGTTTGTAAGTGTTGGAACAAATCAAACAGGATGCATTAAAAAATTCCTGGATGATTTCTGTGCTCTGTCATTTGAGATTAAGCTGTGGATTTGTCAAAGTTACTTGTTATGGATATTACTTTACAAAGTGATCATGTGTTTTAGCTGGAACAGCCTTTTTTTCCCCCCTGGAACTAAGTAGACTTGGTAACTAAAGATTTAATCTGTGCAGCAGACTACTTTGCATAATGTAAATTTTCCAGTAATTTTAAAAGAAGACTTCTTGAACAGAATCCTGATGAAAGCTCACCTGAAATTACATGAACCATTATATCTTAATCTTTCATTTTGCTTGGTAAAAAAAAAAAGGGTATTCGTATCTTTGATCATTATAGCATCAAGGTTGTGTAAGTGGCTTTACTGAGTGTCATTATAAGACTCTTTAGTTGAGCCACTGCGTGAGCCAGCCCGTTACCATATCCATGCTCACACTTTTCCTACTTTTGATGTACGTACTGCATTCCTGTGTTTTCCTGTGACAAGGACTGTGATTTGTATACACCTAAAATAACAACCTTTTGGCAGCCCTGGGCAGGGAATGAAATGGATACTCACTAACTTGGACTGTTATGTTGAGAGTTCTCATACTAACATCCTGTTTATATTTTAATTAAGTTCAGATGCATTGTAACCTAGCTACTTGTTGAACAGAATGGGTTGTAAGTTGTATGAGCTCTAGATGTGCTATCCTGCACCTACAAGTAAGTGTCATTCTCCCTAATAGTTTTTGCCTTTTTATTTAACATTGTATTTTAAAAATCCAAGCAATTGAAACACATATGCATATTTTTAATTCAGGGAGTGGAATAGGCTATTCTGAAAAGATATTCATGCAACAGCTAGGACAGTGCTTAAGGCTTGCTTATTTTTAGTGTTGATGTGCATGCATAACTTCACCCTAAGTGCAGTAGGAAATAGCTGCTCTGTGAGAACAGGCAGGCTATTAGTCACAGCTGAGCATCTTGCCGCATGTTTAAGTACTCCCACTGTTTGCAGCACCCTGTTAGCTTCCATGTGTGAAATTCTGGAAGCAGGTTTCCCAATTTCCTTTTCTAAAAGGGTGTCATATTCGAGTGCTTTAACAAAACTCTTAAGAACAATTGTGTTTCCCTTGGTTCCAGCATCTGATTACCTAAAGCTGTCTATGGTAAATCCTTGTGCTTGAAACTGATCTCGCCCAAGGCTCAACCACCTGAAGCCCCTCTGAAGCAGGCTTCCTCAAAGGTATATCAACAAAACACTGCAGAAATACCATGTACGTGTGCTCAGCTTCACTTAATATGCTGTGGTTTAGTATTGGTGAGTCTTTGTGTCTTTTCACATGGGTGAGTTCCATGGCAGTACAAGTTTGCTTACGTGTAAATGGTAACATTGTTGATTGTCTTGGTTAAGTACAATGAGTAATTAGAAATGAGCAAAACGGAGACCATCCCCATCTGCAGCAACTCAACAGGCTTCTTCCTGGATCAGTGTCACCTTCCTGACACTGAGGTGGTTTATTGTGATCTTTTATTATGCTTGGACAATAGCTCTATAATGATACATAATTGAAATAAAAACAAAAAAAAAATCAAATTAATCTTCTAGTCCATTATAAAGAAGACCACTTTACAGAAAGCTTACTCGGTGGTATGCCTTAATTAAATAGCTGCTGAGTTCCTGAATGAGGAAGTTAGTTACTGTGTCATAAAACCTTTGTTTTTTATCAGAAGTCATGTCTCCATCATAACATTTTTAATACTAGAGTTTAGTTTTTAATGAAATAAAATTGTCACTTAGCCTAAAATGTGATTATGCTTCTTACTAAGTTTAGTTAATTCACTGAAACAGCTGGTTTGCAGCTTGGAGTTCAGCTGTGGTGTCTTGTTGTGGAATTTATTCAGGAGTGATGTATATGGATTTATAGGGTCTGTTTCTCTGAAGTCGTCTGAAGGAGTATTGGTGAAGTAAGGAGAAAATGGAAAACGGGCATACAGAAACAGAAAGTCAAGATGCAAGTTTGAACTTCCTCCTCTTGTGTGTCATCAGCTCTTCTTGAGGAACAGGAAAAGAGCAACTTTCTTAGAGTTTAGACGTGCTCATCTTCGGTCTGAACACGGGGGGGTTGTGTGTCCTGAAAGGGCCATGGTTCTGTCTCTGTTGCACTTGCTCTTTCAGCTCACTTTGAGGATCTGTGCTCAGGGAAGCTGAGTGGACCAATCTGCACATCTTGGCCTTCACTGCAAAACTGGCTTTTGTGTGTGAAGGGTCACTACCAGGTGATTTAGCACCTCGGAATGCTGACATGGTTCTTGAACCTTGAAACATACAAAATACTTAAAATGCTAGTTTAGTGTTTCGTTTGTGAGAAACAAAACTGATCCTCTACAGTGGTTTTAAAGTTCTAGATGGGGTTTAGAATATGCTGGTGGTGTGGATCTGCTGGAGTTCGATGTTGGCTTTTGTTTGCCTTGTGCAGACAAAGTGAATGTCAGAGATTGTTGTGTACTGCTTTGTTTTTCCCAGCATGTGTCACAGTAATCTGTGAATTGAAACTGGAAACGTTTTAAATTCATACGTAGCTGGATTGCACAAGCCAGGAAATCATGTGTTACAACTGAGACAAATTTCTTCTCCTTTTTCATTTTAGTTAATCATTTTCCTGTATTATAATGAACCCTGGTAGCAAATATATAATACTGACAGTAGATCTGCAGTTATGACTGGAGGGTGGAGGAGGGAAATAGGTGAATACCCAAAAATGTGTGTGTATGCAGAGAAGCTGTCTGTATGTGTATGTATCAACAAAACCCTCTGCCTGAATATGGTATCCCTGCAAGCTGCTTTGAATCTGCAGCTATGGGGTTTCCACCTAGGAACGCGGTGCTGTACAGAGATACCCGAATGTGCCCGAACCCTCCTGTTATGAGGATGCGATACCCAAGTGTGCTCTAACCCTCCTGTTAGGATGGTGCAATACCCAAATGTGCCCGAACCCTCCTGTTAGGAGGATGCAGCTATCGGGCCCATGTTTGGCAGAGCAGGCGGAGGCTGCTGGAGTGCTGAGCGGTTGTGCTGCCTGTGATGCTGCTGAGTTGTCTGGGTATCCTTGCGTGGGAATGCGCTGTGCAATGCGGATGTGTCCTTCCTTAATGCATGCTTTGGGACCCTCTGGACAATGCCTGTGGAAATTCTAGCTTCAGGAAGTCAGCACCTGAATGTATTTGTTCCAACATCAGACTTGTCTCTGAAGGTTTACAAGTTGAAAGTATGTAGTAATTGCAGTTTAGTTTTGCATTATTTGTCATAGATACATTCTTTCTTAACCTGGTCTTATGCTGGTATGTCTTAGTGTGGAATTTTTTAAAAATCTGTTGTTTCCTGAAATTCACGGGTTTGTAGTGGACAAAACCATAATAGAATGGCAAAATCTGATTGTTTGAGCTGATTTTTATGTACTCCTTTGCTTATCTGCTGCTGCTAACTACGGCAACATCTTAGAGAATGCTAGCTGACAAGCAAACTGGCTTGTTTCCATTTCTATTTAGAGTTGAACAATGGCTGAATAGCAAATGACAGTCTGTATCCAGGTCTTGTAATATAAAAGAAGAGGTAGTGTAAGTACTGAGCATCTATTCCCCTGATTTATGTTAATATAATTACATTTTGTGATCCTTTAAAGTGCTGATAGACTCACAGCATTTGAGGCAATTTCAGCATCGGGTTGGTGCATCCCAACCTCCAGGTTGAGAAAAAGATGCTATAAACAAATCTGTGTTATTGTATATAGCTTTTTTCCTGTTAAGGTCTATAAAATCTTGTGTAATATCCTCATTCTTTATGTTCATCTTAAAAAAAAAAAGTGGTTTAGCTGTTAAAAGCTATAAGCACTCAAATTTCACTTTTTTTCTTTCCTACGCTCTACAGAAGAATATCACACTGAAATAAAATTGGGTTATAAGGTATAGATGTAAGGATTGGAAACTGCTGGTTTAATGTCATTCTGTTACAAAATAGTATGTCTTATTTTTTCAGTGGTAATGAAATAATAACCAATGAAATAGATTATTTTGGCAACAAAAGCTAAAAAACTTCACCACCACCCTTTAGGCTAGACAGATCAGAACTTGTTTCAAGGTAGCATTTGCAGTCCAGGGGTATGACTCATTTCTGCAAACTTGAATGGGCTTGTGGAACTAGCTGCAAGTTTCCAGTAAACCTCTTAACTACAAATTCAAGCCCAAACATAGCTCAAGATGCTATTCTTGACCTTCTAAGGTATCGCTATAGATAGTAGAGCTGTGTGGCTAGTTCTAAAAGTACATTCTTGAATTTTCTATGTGTAAAGTTGGGAGATTTGTACATGCCAACAAGTAGTTGAGCAGTTAATGTTACTTAGCAGACATCATGCAGAGAACAGAAATACTGTCCCCTGGCTTCCACTCTCAAGGTCAGTTAAATTGATTTTCCTTACAAAGTGTGAGACATCTTTAACATAGTAGTTCCTGTAGTAAAACTTTCACTCCTATATTAGACAAGCCAATACATTCTGATAAACTGCTTTCTTAGTAAAGTGGTTTATAGCGAATGTGAATTTTGAAAATGTTTGAAGGGTCAATTGGATCTGTCTTGTGTCTTGCATAATATGTCTGCTATGTGCTAAAACACAAATGAGCTAATAGAAATGCAGTGGGAGACTTGTGTTCACACTTGGTTCGTGGAATGAATTTATCATATGAAAGTGAGAACTTGAATTTATGAACAAGATAATATCTAGTCTTGACAATGTGTCTGTTTTTGGAAGTTAATGAATGACACTGGTGTTTTCCTTCTAGGCAATCTAATAAATCATAAGCTTTAACTCAAATGGAATTGCATGCATTTGCTTAAAAATAGCAGTTGACTAAGTCTTGTCAGGCAGATGTATTTGAGATAAATGTCTCTAATGGTCTCGTTTTTCAGTGTTGGCAAAATTGTACAACTGAAGAATTATCAGTTTTTCCCAACCCTCGTCATTTAGACAAATGGGCGACTTGCTGCTTAGGTCATCATGGGCTGGTTTCGTTTAATTTAAACACATATTTTGAACACATCTTGGGATCTGCTTTTCTGTTGTAAAAACTCTTTCAGCGCCCTCAATAAGCAGACCAATACACAGCAGTGGCTTAAAATAGGCAGACATGAACATTTGATGTCTTCTGAAGCATCTCCCTGTTTGCCGCAGGTTTTAGCCCTGTATACCAGGTAAACCAAACTTGAGCTCATCTGGTGCTAGTGGACACCAGCAGTTGTTCAGGAGCTGTTTCGTGAGCTGGTTAAACATCCCTGTTTAGGGGCCAGTGCTGTGTGTGAGATGAACAGCTGATGGGAGCAGCAGCTGGAACATTTCAGAATGTGGTTGGGGAAAGCTGGAGCTCTTACATCAGCCAGCCATAGACTGACACCCTTCACAAGGGTTCTTGCTTATAGGATTAGAGGAACAAGCAGAGGTGCTTACCACAAATATTTCTGGAGATGACTGTTTAGGATGAGGTGAATTGTGCAACTAGAGGTGAATTTTCTAAGTGTTCTGACTGCAACAGTTGTACTGTGTTGCCAGTACTATACAGATTTGTATTACGAAGTGCATTCACTCTGCTTTGACTGTCCTTAATAACCACATGTACTTTAAACATTTATGGAAGCTATATGTTTGGTGGATGCCAGCATTGTACTGAGAAGACAGCTTTTCCTTGCATTATGGTCAGGTATAAATCTTACCCATAAGTATTTGAAAATTCTTTAGAGGGACTTTAATGTGGCTTTAATTAACAAATGTCATAGTACAAACTTGAATTCACTATTTGTATGTCTAGAAGTATTCCTGATCATTTTAGTTCACTCCATCTTAAATTCTGGGGTTTTTTTCCTCTTAAACTGTTCAAGCTAAGGTTATTCAACATTGCAAAACCCATTAGTTTCCAGCATTGCATTATAAATTACTGAGAAGGGAATGCAAGCTTTCTTTAACATTATTTTCAACTGATGGAGCTGAAAGATCAGATAAGAAGGTTTTTAAAAAAATAATAATGAACAAGTGAAAACACGGATTTATTTCTTTAATGAAAACATTTGTTTGTGAAGTGATGTGAAGTAGTCTCGGTATTCAAAAGCATTCCTTTTGAATTGAACTTGTTCATTATTATTATTATTATAATCTCCAAATAAGATATATATCAAGCTGGCTAAAATAGCTAAATATAAACAAACATTTCAAGTTAGTTCTGTATCTTTATCATGAAGAAGAGTTATACATAGTTTTCAAAGAATCAGTTGCAAAGACAGAAATAAAGTCTTTGTAAACTTCTTCCCTTTAAAAAAAAACAAAACCAAAAATGATAACTGATTTACTTTCAAGCACAAGTGCTTCAAAATGGGGTAGAATTTGAGATGTGATTACACACCTTGTTATATGGTAAACATTTGCCCTGTTCTCTGCTACTTTGAACTTACAAATAACTAGAATTTATAAAAATGTGTACTATTTTATAAATAGCCCAATTGCTAGTCAACCATTTATGAAATTATTTTGCAGGAGTGGATTAGAACTTACTGTGTTGAGAACTGTACCAGTGTAAAGGAAGTTTCTGCCTTCCATAGCTTACAAATTGAAATATTCACAATTTATTTTTTTTCTTAAATACTAGGCTCTTAAATAAGCAGCCCTGTTCTTACAATTAATTACTCAACATACAAAGATACCGCTGAGTAAAGCGATACCTTTCATATTTCACCTAGGACACATCAGTTACCAGAATCTGAAGCAAATAATGGATGGTAACCACTTCATTACATTCTTTTCTGATTTGTCTTCAGGTTTGGCATCATTCTGTGAATCTTTTTCACTTGAGCAATGACCTCTAGCATGAGCTTGTTTCCTAATAGCGTCTGCTGCCTAAGTTAGTTAGATACCATCTTCTAGATGTTTTACTGAATTTTGGATGATTTTTTTTTTTCCCTGCAGATAAAAATTTCCTGCTCTGGATGGTTGTGGGCTTTTTGTTGTGTTCAGAGGTTCTTTTTCCTGCTCTGAAGAAATAAGTGTGAAGGGTAGAACATATTTAGACATAGTCTGTAGTCCTGCACTTGGAAAGTAAGAGAAGGGACAAATGTAAGCGTACCTACAAGTGTTGAAAAAAAAATGTTGATGGTTGTATGATTGAAGGATCTGCCAAAAAATGAAAAGGTTGAGGTGGGTATTAGCAAAAGGGAACATTGAGACAGAACTGAAACCTTGTGCAAATCCCCAGAACTGACAATAGCTGTTTATCAAAATTACAATACTAGTTCTTGTAATGTGCATAAGTCTTAACCTTGCTTTATTTGTCTCTTTGCACATAGTGTTGAATAAAGTAATGTGGCCTCTAAAACCGAACCATCTTTATATATCATTGTTTGATCCATGCCAGTTTACCAGCTGCTAGATTTTTCTGCAGTTGTGATGAAGGAAAAATGTGAAGTAATCTGAGCGGAGTATTAAGTCTTACCAAAAAGAAATAGGTGTCTTTTCTGCCTCATAAGGCTGGTGGTATTGCCCACAACAGAAAGACTTGTGTCAAAGAAACATTCTCTTATGTGCTGTAATACTGTAATTACTAGTTTGTGCTGGCACAGCAGTTGCTGTGAATGCTCAGCTCTTGGGATCCAAGTCCAGAAGGTTAGTGGCTGATGTTATTCATGTTCTCTGTATAGGAAAGGACTGATTGCTACCTTAGTACAAAAGAAAGATTTAGGGTTGTTTTTGGTTTTGTTTGTTGGGCTTTTTTTTTGCATGCATTTGTTACAGTACAAATCCAAAGCAGTTACATGAAAGCTGAAGCAAGTCTATTAGCAATTCTGTACAAAACCAGTTTGGTTTTGTACATTTTCTATTCCTTATTTGTTGGGCGTGTGTTTAGATGGATCCTTTTTGGTTTCTTTCAGTGGAGTAAGAGATTGGGAAGGACATAAATTCTGGTCTGGAGAGGAAGGGGTGTTATTCATCTGTACTGGAAGTGTTTTGTAGTAACTTGCTCTGTGTTCAGAAATAGTGACATTATGGCTAATGTGTGGCATATAAATAGCAAAACTTAAACTTTTGAAGTAATCAGTTTTTCTTCTGTAATAGTTGTTAATTTCATGCATACCCAGTATTACCGAGTTCTGATAAAACAGATTTATTTGCACAGCATGCCTTTGGAGTGGGGAAGTTAACAATGTTCAGAATACTTTTAAGAAATAAATTTGTCAGAAGGAAAGATTTGAGTGATCTTGAGCTTATAGCTTAGACACAGAAATCAGAAGGGACTTCATAAAGTCATGCTGCACTTCTTTTTTTGTGTAACTGAAATTGTGTGTTATTTTGTGTGGTCTCACACCCTTGTCTTGTTGGACAAGTAGCATGTTATTCTCATGGAAGTAGTGAAGCAGAAAGCCTCAAAGGAATTACTTTTTTTTATAAGTGAGAATGCAGTGTTCTATCTTTTGTTGTGCAGGTGTTTCTTGTGATTGCCCCAGAAGTGATAGGGTGTATGCATGAGGAAATAGCCTGAACTACTGCTTCAGACGTGCCTGGCAGAGGACCAAACTGCAAGAGGCCATGCCTCTAGAACCAGCCCTTGAAAATATTTCATTAAACTTGCAAGATTCATTTTTTTTTCTGTTATTAATAGAAACGGTGCAGTAGTTCTTCCTCGAATTTTGTGGAAGCAGGGGATGTAGAATGAAGGAGAATAAGGAAAACTAAAAACCTGGTAGGTATGTTTGAGTTAGGAGAGGGGTGGTATCCTGAGAGCAAACCAGATGTTAGTACCTATTAGCCGTGAACTAGAAACTGTGCAAAACTGCATTTGTCCTAGATTTACAAACTATGATTTCTGCCATTCTCTTCCCTTTTCTTCAGCAAATCTTCAAATATTTGCTTTAGACAGGATTACTGTTCCTCTGATCAGAAGACATTGGTTTCTTTCATTCACTCATCTTGCGGTCAAATTGTTAGGTGGGTTCCCGAGCGTTATTGTATAGAAGAATATGTAAAACTTGTTTTTCAGCCAATTTGATGATGCTTTCTGTAAGTAAAAGAAAGCGTTGTAAGCATCAGCAGTGTAGTATGTTGAAGAATCACTTGGGTAGAACAAATAACATTGAACAAGTCAGTCTGATTTTGTAGGGTTTGCAGTGTTGTGAATATATGCCTTATAACTTCAGTTGACAATGTTTGCTCTTTTTTGATGGCGTTGAGTTTCCATTGTACTACTTGAGTTAAGCAGACTTGCTGTATTTAAATTACACTGATAAGTCATGTAAACAAATTATTTGTCTTTCCTTGTTTTCATTGGGAATGTTTATTTTGGGTTTTTTTAGGTCTCTGTAGAGATAGAGGTAAAATAGCCTGGCAAGTAAGCAGTAGATCATGCAGAGCTTTAGAAAAATTATTTGTCTTACTTGCTGAAAGAGGTTGAAAGACATTTTGAGGTGTAGAGTGAGAATCTTGACTCTGTATTCATGAAGACATCTGGCTTAGTACTTTGCTTGGAAACTTCCTTCTTAAAAAGGTGCCTCTGCTTAGGGTGTGTTTTTTGTTTATTCTAATACTTAGTTCACAGGCAGGAGGAGTATCTGTTTTCATGACTTTACCTTTCTTCCCTGCTGCTAATAACAAAATAAACTCTACTGCTGTCTTCTTTCATTTTCCACTCTTTTTGTCATTTTGCTCTGTAAATTTTGTGTATGCTCTTAAAAACTTGACCAGAACAGTAATGCTCTCGAGTTTCAGCGTGGCCCAAAGAGTGGAAAATCAAAAATTTATAATATTTACTCATGATATTTGAACTCCCGACCTTGAAACACTAGTTCACTGGCAAGTGAGATAATCAAAATGAAGTGCTTCAATTTGTTTTCACTAGTTTCACATTAATAATTTTACCTTTGTAGCTTAGTTTTGAGAGCAGTTTGGGATTTTGCAGAATTTAATCACTTAAAAAAGCCAGCTTATCCTTTGTTAATCATTTGGGGTGGGGTGCCTAAGGTTTACCACAATAATTTAAGAGGTTAAGTCAATACAACCAAGAATTGTTGTAACATGTAACTTTCTGCTAATAGCTTGTTAAAGTCTTTATTACCAGATTTTGCTACCTGTTGCATTTCATGGTTTTTCTTTTAATTTATGCACTTTTATATACTTCCTTCTGTACTAAAAGGTAAAATGGCTGCAACTTTGGTTCATGTCAAAATGATCAACTTACATTATCATGTGTTTCCTTTAGTAAAGGCTTTAGTAAACATTGACCACTTTCAACCAGTGGTTCACAGGTATATTATTTGTTATTTGCAATGAGAAACTTGTTTGACAGAATGTTCTTCATTATCTTGGGAACCCCCCAAGAAGTATACTGGGTGCTGAGATAAATGTCAAACTGCTCAGCGTTCTGCACTTGGATACTGTATCTGCTGGATAGGTGAATCCAAAGACGAATACCCACTGACGTTGCAAGAAGTAATTTTGTACTGGAGTGCTATTGACTTTCTGAAATAGTCGTTTTTCATACCATCTGTGTTCATTCACCAACTGTAGATCTTCACAGATGTTGTTCCTTCTTATATGTCAGTCAATACTGGTTGCTTTGAGGTTTGAGTAAGTTGCCTGCTGTAGCTATTTGAACAGTCTTTGAAGGAGGACAAGCAAAGAGGGAGAATAAGCACCCATCTTACATGGAGTTAACTTCAGGACAGTTTAATGTTGTCAAGTGTCAACAGTATTGGAACTTGCTTTTCTAGCTAGACTACAGGCCTGTGCCAGTGCAAAACAAGAAGTTAAGACTGAAGTCTGAATTATGTTTGGCCACTTGGATGACACAAGCATGCACACTTGCAGTATTTGTTGAACAGATAGCTCATAATATTATCCATAGAAGATAAGAATGTGAATTACTATAATTTCAAAATGCTCTTCAGTATTGTTCTATAGAACTTTCTGATATATGGTTGGGATTATTTAACATCTACAGTTTATTCACTTGTGTATAGGTGTGATGGAATATGTACAGAGTTAGCAGTTTGCTTCATCTGTGGTATCATCCAAGAGGCATATGCAGGTT
The DNA here is from genome assembly GCA_013398125.1 of Aegotheles bennettii. Taxonomy (NCBI): domain Eukaryota; kingdom Metazoa; phylum Chordata; class Aves; order Caprimulgiformes; family Aegothelidae; genus Aegotheles; species Aegotheles bennettii. The sequence goes on along the minus strand of VZRW01004199.1, from coordinate 1,006,125 downwards.
ATATATATATAATCAATTTATAAGTCCTGTGCTGCAAATTACTATGTGCAAAACACTTTGTGTTCTTAGGATTCAAGACTGAGTGGAATTTCAAAAATTTCGGACTATCACATATCCTTGTTTACTTGAGTGATTAGACTGTTAATAGGAAAGCATTGGTTAAGTTTTTTGTTTTCCTAGTTGCTTGTGAGTAAAGATTTTTAAAAATTAGTTGAGTATAGAGTACGTGAACTTTTTTCTGTTGTGTCTTTACAGGAGTACCAAAGTCAGATCTCCTACATACAAGGTCCTTAAGGGGGCACAGAGACTGCTTTGAAAAATTCCACCTAATAGCAAATCAGGACTGTCCACGAACAAAGCTTTCTAAAAGTCCATATGCAGAGGTAAAAAATATCTTGAGCAAAAAAATTAACTGGATCATACAGTACGCACAAAACAAGGATTTAGACTCTGATCCTGAAAGCTCAAAAACATCCCAACACCAGCTTTTTAACTTCAGACATCAGACTGATAGAAAATTACTGCCGCAGTTTGACTCCCCAGTACCTAGATACTCTGCAAAATGGATAGATGGGAAATCTGGAGGCATCTCAAGCTGCTCACAGAGTCTTTTGGAAGAAGGCGAATCTGCTGATTTCAGACTTGGTGTGTTACAAGAAACAGGTGCTACCTTTTGTTGCAGCAGTGTTTTGTGGTCTAATCGCAACCAAGTCCAGAAAACTGAGAAAGCTGAAGGTGATTCACTTACCAGTGTTCATAGAAGGCATCCTCAATACAGCAGGGAACAATGTAAGTATATACCTATTTACACACAATCTAGCAAGCAAGGGCGTTCTTTGGAATATCTCAGCCACTTAATGTTCCCATAGGGCATTAATTCACATCATGAAATCCAGCTTTTTATACTCTGGAGTTACTGTAAAATCTAAAGAAAAAGGCTACATGGCTAGGCATATAGTGTGGAGGGTTTGGTTGGCATGGGGGTTTTGGGTTTTTTTCATTTTACTGTTATATCAGAATGTGATACAGGACATTGTTAATTTATACAAAAAAGTTACTGTTGTGGGTGATCGCAGTCACTTCAATATGTCAGTCTTAGCAGTTGCACAGCCCTGCTCCTGGAAATAACTGTCTTGCTGAACTTGTGCAGTGCAGAGTTATGTTTTACACAGAACTGCCCTAAGTAATAGGGGAAATTAGAGGTAAGGTAGCAGAGCAAACATAAAAGTTAAACATTCATAATAGTAGCAGACTTTCCTTGTGCGTTTTACTAGATATTTTTTTCTTTTGTTTATTGAGAATAAGAAAATGGGAAGGCCCTTATGCTACCATGTCCTTTTAAAGGCTGTAGCAGTAGACCTGAGAAATCTTTTCATGACTGTGGTGGTAATGAAAACAGTGGAAAATCAGTTTTCCCGTTATTTAAGAAGGTCACTAGAAGAAATCTTTAGAAAAATCCAGGATACTGCAGCATCTCTGGAGTCAGCCTACATGAAATGTTAGGACTGAGTTCCTAGAGATCTCCAGTGTTATCCTCCTGCTTTTATAACAGTGCCTGGTCCTAAGCTGGAATACATCCACTCTTACTTTTGTAGATGAGGAAAGTAATTGGAGAGGGTTTCTGAATTTCAGAAGACCTCAGAAAGAAGACAAAAAAGCTGATAAAATATTCAGTGGAAAATTAGGTGATTAAAAACAAGGTAATAATGGCATTCAGAATGCTGGAAGACAGAGTGAGGTAGAGGTAATGTACAAAGTTGGAATAAGTTTCTTCATGTTCCCATTTTTTAAGAAATTAAGAAATCTGTCCTTTCAAAGTTCAGTTATTTCTCATTCTTTATAAAAGGATTTTATTTAACTGCTGTATGATGCTTTATACTGCATTTGTAGTGAATTAGTTTGTCTTAAAGACATAAATCAAAACCAATATGACATGCTGTTTGAGCACCTGTCCTCTGGTGTCATAAATTGGGATTGTATAAATCAGAACAGTAGTTAACTGCAGAATTATGAAGGCTTGGCCTGGTTTGTGGAGTTATCTAACTGTAGTTAGTGACTTGGAATTTATCTCTCTGATATCTGATTTGAGGACAGGGGAAGATAAAGTTGTTTTGAGCACAGTAACAGTTCTTTTTTTCTTCTATTATGCCAGCATAATGCACTTTTGAGGCGTTTTTGCTTTGTATTGTGTTTAATCTTTGTGCAGCATTTAGCTTTAAGAGTCATTCATTTGGAGACTATGGTTATATAAAGTTTGTGTTTTAAAGAAAAATTATTCTTACTTTCTCTGCCAGAATTAGGTACCTTATTTCAATACCCCCACTGTAATGAGATAGCAGTCCTGTTAAAAAAATACTGTTAATGTAACTAAATAGCTGTGTCAATGCTTCTTGGTAATTTACCTTGGCTATGGATGGAATAATGTTTTATTTAAATTTGATGTTCTGTTCTTTCTCCCTTTCCCTTCTTTATCAGAATTATGTGACAAATGAAACAATACTGTCCTGATAAACACACAAAGTATGTGAACCTGCTTATCTGCTACAGTTGATGAAATGTCAGTGAAAATAATGAAGAAATGGGAACTAACATCCTACCACTGGTTATAAAAAAGGGAAAAAAATCTTGACATTTCTATAAAGCTGTCAATTACTATGTTAAATTCAATCAGGGTTTTCGTGGAGCTTAAAGGGTCGTAAGGTGTGAGAAAAGAATCTTCAGTTGTATTGGTAGCTGAAAGTAGGAAGAAGCACCACTATACCTGGCTGTTGGAGGAAAAAGATTAATCTGTTTCACTCTTAAGTGGCCTTATGTCTTGAGTAACAAGTAGGCTGTCTTAGGTATTGCCAACTTCTTTGGTTAGGCAATACTGACAAAGTTAATGTCCCACAGCTGCAAGATGTGAGGAAAAGTTGAAAGAGAAGGGTTAGGATAATCAAATAGTCCTGTGGGTAGGGAAAAAGTATCCTTTTAAGAATTTACGCTTAAAACTTACAATATAGAAACCTCTTGCACTGAGAAATCTCTGACCAAAAGCTTCATGATTGCAGCATAGGTTTCTCAAGTACAAAATGGGAGCTTTGCTAAGCTGCAGCATTGTTTAAAAACAATATTTAAAAATTACAATGTCTTAAAGCTTGCGTCAGTGCCCTGTATCTTCCTGTGGTGATGAGGATTGTTACTTTTCACCATGCTGCCAGGGGCATCTCAGCAGCAGGCATGGCACCAACCTGTGCCCACCACTGCTGGGTTGAGGGATTTCTAGGAAGCAGGCCAGGGCTTGCTGCTGTTGATTGAGGGCAGCACAGAAGACTCTCACAATTCCCTCCGCCTGAGGTTTAATACATATTTTCTATGAGGATGATCAATGTACACATAAACTGAGATACAGCAGGGCTTTTGAATCATACAGAGGATATTTTAGTCCTCTCTAGGAACATAGCACAAGAAAGTGGGAAGTAAACCTGGTTTTATATTCTGGTCTTTATATCAAACTAAGATTTTTCTTCATTGTTTGTCACTGAGGTACTCGATGAAAACTGTATGTTATTCTTATATGCATAAAACACAAGACTTGATAGCCAATCCAGGTAGCTGCATGCTGAAAATTCTGTCTGGGAGCTGTTTCCTGGAGGCTTGTGGATGTAGCAGGACTTAACCTCAGAGTTGTCCACTTGCCCACAAATAAATAGATGTATTAGCAGTGGTTACATTATGGAAACCATGTTCTGCAGTCAGAGGAAGGTAAAGTATTTAAAGGTGTCGAGCAATTTACAAGCAACTCTGATTCTGGACAGTACTGTTTTGAGGGCTTGAGTTTTCAACTTTTTTGCACTGAAGAGGGGACTTTCCTATGGAGTATTCCTTGTCTGTGTCAACATAAAAGAGAGAATTAGAAATTTTCCGGAAATGACTGGCAGTAAGTCAGAGGCAAAATTATTTATCACACATCTGATCATTATTAGGACAACAATTTCAGAAAATAGGAGTCTACTTACGGATGTTTATGTGACTTCGGTAGTAGTAATAACAGATTTTATTGTTACAGTGACTATGATGACTTCTGGAGAGTTAAAGCAACTTAATGAAAAACTGCTCAAGCAAATCCAAGGTGAGAATTTTTCAATACTATTTATTTTGGGTTTGTGTTGCTTTGTTACAAAGAAAATATTGCTTAAAAAAAGAAATTGTGATGGCTCTCCTGTTGGTTATGTTTTGAACTGAAATCTCTATATATCATGTTTCTATGTAAAACAAGGAACTTCTAGTTGCTTTTATTATAGAATCATAGAATCATTAATGTTGGAAGAGACCTTCGAGATTATCCACTCCAACTGCCTACCTAGATCACCACTAAACCATATCGCCCAGTGTCACATCCAGATGCCTCTTGAACACCTCCCGGCATGGTGACTCCGCCACCTTCCTGGACAACTTATTCCAATACCTAATCACCCTTATAGTGAAAAAATTTTTCCTAATGTCCAATCTGAATCTCCCCTGCTGCAATTTAAAGCAGTTTCCTCTCGTCCTTTCACTATGGGCATGGGAGAAGAGACCCTGCCTCACTACAGCCTCCTTTCAGGGAGTTGTAGAGAATGATGTGGTCCGTCCCCCCAAGCCTCCTCCTTTCCAGACTGAACAATCCCAGCTCCCTCAGTTGTTCCCCATAAGACATATTTTCTAGTTCCTTCACCAGCTTTGTTGCCCTTCTCCTTGATTATGTTTCCTCCTTCTCCTATGTTGCCACCTGCTTGATTATGTAACCTCCTTGGATGTTGCAAGCTGGCACTTGAAGAATACAGTATTTTCTTTAAGTTTTTTGACTGGAATTGTAGATTTGTTTAGGTTGAACAAGACCTGTAAGATCATCGAGCCCAACCGTTAACCTAGCACTGCTAAGTCCACCACTAAACCATGTCCCTAAGCACCACACATACACGTTTTTTAAATACCTCCAGGGATGGTGACTCAGCCATTTCCCTGGGCAGCCTGTGCCAGTGCCTGACAACACTTTTGATGAAGAAATTTTTCTCAATATCCAATCTAAGCCTTCCCTGGCACAACCTTGAGGCCATTTCCTCTTGTCCTGTCACTTGTTACTTGGGAGAAGAACAACATTCATCTCACTACAACCTCCTTTCAGGTAGTTGTAAAGAGCGATAAGGTCTCCCCTCATTTTCTCTTTCTTCAGGCTAAACTCATCCCAGTTCCCTCAGCTGCTCCTTATAGGACTTGCTTTTTAGGCTCTTCACCTGCTTCGTTGCCCTTCTCTGGACACCCTGCAGCACCTCAATGTCCTTCTTGTAGTGAGGGGCCCAAAATTGAACACGGTATTTGAGGTACAGCCTCGCCAGTGCTGAGTACCAGGGCACAATCACTTCCCTGGTCCTGCTGGCCACACTATTGCTGATTCAAACAGAATCAACTTAATCTCAAGTTATGAATTGCTCCACCTTGGCTCAGGTCACCTAAAACTACACGGATGATCATATTCAGTTTACAATGCATACACCAAGCTGTGCTGGAACCAGAAAAAGTGGCACTTGTGTGTGAGCCCCCTTAAATGTCTGTTCCACTTTCATAGTGGAGTTTGGTACTGCTGCTTAACTGTGGAAGTACAGGGACCAAGTGCATTAACCTAATAATGTTCTTGCAGATGTGTTTGAAGAGCTGACACAGCAAGTCCAGGAAAAGGACTCTTTGGCCTCACAGCTCAACGTCCGTCACATTGCTATTGAGCAGCTGCTGAAGAACTACTCCAAACTGCCGTGTCTACAGATGGGACGAGCAGGGATGAAATCAAATGTCCCCACATAAAGGGGATACAACTTTTATCCCTCTACAGAGCTAACTTTCCCTAACAGCTTTGATAACCATTAAGTACAGCTGCACAGATATTTAGAAGCTTTTTGAGGAATCTTGGTCAGCTTTCTCTTTGCGTTCATAATCCATGAGAAGTCTTATTCCACTTCAATTTTAACAAAAAAGGGCAAATATTTTAGGTATTAAAATGTACTGTAATAGGGTTTATCCACACTTTGGAATTATCTTTTTTTTGTCCATAACTACGCATGACCCTTGAAATGAATTCTATGTTTTGTTAATAATAAAATTGTTTCTAACAAAGAATGACCTGGAGCCTGTAAACTTGCCTCCTTCATACGGAGGAAAAATAAAAATGAGTTTTTATCAGGTCTGATCATGTTACATCCAAGAGAGCTTTAAGAGGAAAACAGTGTTAATGAAACTCCTGTTTTCTTATTTATTACAAGCAATATTTTATTATTGAAATTTTGTACTAAATAAATATCACTATTTTAGGTACTTTTCCAGATCTCTTTATAAAATGTCTGAATTTCTCTGTGTAATGTTTATGCCTTGTGTATGTTTGCTTATCCTTTTTCAGGTCTGTATCTTTCATGATACAATTTAAAAAAAAAAATCTTGTTTCCCAAAGAGGTGAATTTCACGTTAAAAAAAATATGTGGTGGTGCATTACTTATTTTTATCAGCTTTATAACGGAAGAATTTTGTTCATGAGATGTTTAAAATAAAAAAGCACAGCATTTCCTTTAAATTAAAAAAAAAGAAAAAAACAACAAACATTTGGTTTTAATGCATAGAAGTTGGAGTTGTTTTATATGTGTGAAATTTTCAATGCTGAAAAATTACTTTGAAAAAAACTAAATAAATTTGTAATACTACATTATGTTGTTATGATTTTTTATAAAGTTGGATCAGACTATGATAAAGTGTTTTAATTTTGAAATGCAAATAGTAATGATACATTATACACCAGAACAGCCTCTGCTTTTTTAAAATTTTCATCAGTCTACTGTACTGAGAAATCTTAGTTAATCTTTGCCCAAAAGACTTTGTAGAGCTGTGTTTGTGTAACTGAAAGTTGCTGAGTTGCTATGAAAAAGTCAGGGGTTGGGGGAGAAACTCTGCCAACCCACCACCCCCAGGAGTTGAAGTCCTTATGTTTCTGATTTCTGGAAGGGCCCTGAAAGGAGTTTGAAACAGCTTAAGAGTGCATGAGTGGGAACTTGGACTTGCCTGCATTTGTATATTTTGTGGTTCAGAAGGGGAACAAATCGGTAGTGTCATTGCTTGTGTACACGAAGGGGTCTGTATGTAAACCTGCACTGGCTAATCCTTAATTATAGTTGTCAGAAGATGGGTTAATCTCCACATGCAAGTCTGTCTGTAAGCCTTATTAATATAGTGCTAAGGCAACTGCAAGTGTAAGGTGAGAGGAAAAATACCATTGTTGCTCACATCTGTGAAGATGTTGGTGATACAGACTGGGTGAGGCTGGATCTGGAATTCCCCAGGTATCTGATCAGACTGACGAGGGTCTTAATTTTACTTCACTGGGTAATGAGGAGGATTAAGATATACTTAACACTTCTGCTGTTTGTTTTTGTGGGAATTAAAAGCATAGCACCTGCGCTTCTAAGTCCCTCCTAGTACGTTTCAAAGTATTTTATTTGTTACGTTAGATTAGGCTTTTGATCTAGGCAATGTTGAGGAGAGTTCTTTTGTTTTGAAGAGGGATTATAATTAAGAAGGATAACTTTTGGACATGTAAACAGTGGAGAAACAATTTTTTTTATGCTGTACTCTGAGTATGATTGTGAGTCAGGGGAAAAGGAAAGCATACACCTACCATGTGTGCTTAAAAGAAAATCTAATTATATAGCTTTTTTTTTCTTAATCTCAAAAGGGTCAGCACGTGCCCCAGCTGTCTGACAGCTCTGAACTGGAGTTGCTGCACATCTCCATAGCCCAGAGGAGTTCAAGAAGACAGGCACAGCTGTGTTGTTGATTTAAAAAAATGTGCTATCAGAAAACTCTCATACCATCACATGCGCAGGATTTCTTTCCTCATTGCTTTCCTGACTTTCACAGGGAAATCTGTCTGGTGTAAACGTTGCATGAAATTTGAATTGTTTCTGTATATGAAATGTTGATTCTTAGGGTATTCGGATATGAGATGCATGTATTTGAGTAAGTAGTGTACAAGCTTTAACAAGGCAGAGGGGGAAAGGCTTGCATTTGTTAAAACTATATTTGAGGCTATGGACACCTATTAAAGTAAAATCGAGGTTGAGTAGCAGCTTAAAGTTTACCAGATTTCATTTGCATTCTAATCTGTCTCTTATTTAAAATGGTAACAAGAACTGGCCACAAACTGACATACTTAAACAGAAGGGTCTTGATGACATGCTTTCTGAAAACAGGCAGAAATGCTACAGCTTTGGGTTTTTCTGCTTTTCTTTGTTTTTGCAGTTGCTGGTGGTAAAGGGCAGAAACTGAGTTATTTATTTTAACAAAGGAACGTATTACCAATAAAAACATTCATCTAAACTGAATCCTGAAACCATTTCTTGCTTTATTTGTATTGAAGTGCCTGGAGTTTCCAACAGCGAGAACACAGCTGCACCTAAGGCTGAATTAAACAGTAATTAAATTCACAAAGAAGAGTCTTGCTTGATCAAAACGAGATCTGTGTGAGTATAAAAGAGCATACTACAAAGTTAGATTTACTTGAAAGCCTAATCCATCACTTTCATGCAGATTCTTCCTTTTTTAGGAGCAACTTCCTAACTGCATTATAAAATTCTTGCTCTCCCTTTTTCTTGACTCAAGGTCTCATGTTGGGCAGGGAAATTCTGTTAGTACCCCTGAATGATAATACATGCACTGGTTTCCATGCCAAGAAGCCATTCCCAGAAAGTGGGTATGGGGCTTGGGACTTGTTGCTGCTTTTTAATGAATCAAACCCTAGGAACAGAATTGATTTGATGTTTGTTTTTATTAGAAATATTTCTGCCACATATATAGATAATACAACTGTTCATGTCATAATTGGAAATGCTAACTACATGTGGCAATTAGGTAACAGATTTCACGGGCAGTTAAATTTGTTTTGCAATTGTAAGATCTAGGTTGTCATACATATTTAAATACTGAGGTTTAGTTTTGAGGGAAATGTAATAAAACAATTTGTTAATTTCTTTTTCAGATTAGCAGATTGCTTACTTTATTAATTTTTCCACAGGATTTTTGGTTTTAAGAATTAATAAAATGCTTCTGTTTTTTACTGTATACAAAATTAGTGATGTGTAATTGAACATCATTAAGGAAACTAGGAATACCATTGAAGCTATTAAAGTCAACTAGGTTGTATGGTAAGAAAACTTTCACACAGTAGCTGTGGTTCTAAAACATCTCAAAATCATGATGCTTCAGACTAAAGAAAGACAGGGTTTAAATTCATGAAGTCTGCAAGTAAATCTGTTTGTTTTTTAAAAAAATCCTTTTTAATCGTGTTGTGTGAAGCAGCCCTCTATTCACTTTTGTTTTGCAATGATTAAATGTGTTGGCACCTCTTGGCTTCGAGTTTTTAGAAAATGATTTCGTAAGGATGTTATGTTAAGACAGTGTGTTGGAATGAAGGGAGGTAGGAATGCCCATGGCTGTAGCTCTCGAGGTGAATTAAATTCTGCAGTAGGGTGGAAAAAAAGATGCTACTTAATTACTGTTGTTGTTTGGTAGTGTAATAGTAACAGAAGTCAATGGTGGATCTCACGGTGAAATCAAAAGCAGAACTTCATTGGGTTTCTTGCCTCCATTTAATTTGTCTCCCATACAGTGCCCATTGCCATAGAGTCCTGAAACCTGCAGGAAATGTCTTGCAATCACTTGTTTATCTACCATCTGTTTGAATATGTAAAGGACTGTTTTCCTCAGTTGCTGAGAACAAATTATTTTACCAGTTGAAGGTGTAGTTATGTAGTTAGTTCTTTTCCATAGGCCCTTCCTAAGGTAGCCATGTCAAGACACCTCACGGTCCTTGCCTACACCAGGGTCCTCCCACTGCCCACTGTAATCTCCACTCCTGAGTTGCCTGTGAAAAGCCTGAGAGATGCCATCATTCTTCTTTTAGAATAAACAACAGCAACAAAAGTGTAGTTAACTTCTCAGTACTTGTAATACCTGAAGATTTCCTCTCTGCCCCTCCAATACTCAGCTTGCATTCTTGGTAACCCTCCAGTGCCTTCCCGTCACCGCCTGGCTGCCGGCCTTCCCTGGGTCCCGGGCACAGCTGCCTCACCCCTACCCAGGCTTCAGAAATGGTACTGCCACATGCGACAGCACCGTGAGAAAGGGGAGAGGTGAAATTACAGGCTGAAGTAGGATTGCTGACAGAGCAATTTACTGGTAGCTCAAGCATTCAAGAGTAAAGCGTGAACATGAAAAGGCAGAAAATCAGGAAGAAATGAAGGGTGTCGAGCCCGCAGCTGGCACTCAGTCAAGTCATCGGTGTCGATAGCATCAGTGGATTTGGTGGGTGAGCACAGTTCAGCAGTCCCTGAGGTCTGCGGCACTGTTCTCATGCCTCCATCCCCACCACCCTTCCCCAGCTGATGCCTGCCTGCTCAGCAGCAGCTCTTCAGGCATCTCACCAGGGAGTCAGCACGCTGGTGCTTAGCTGGGCAGCTCAGTAAGCCCTGCTGACTCTGTGTGTGAGAATAAATACTTGCTCTGTGCTTTTAAATGGTATGTATCTCACTTGAAGAGCCTCTGTGCACAGCTACGGGTAGCAAAATACAGCAACTCAAGCAGTAAAAGATGTCTCTGTATGACAAGTCCAGTCTCTAGGGACATGCAGGTACATTGTAATATGCTGGCTGAACCTGAGATAAGCAAATGTCCTTGATGCCACATATGGGTACCAATGCTACAAGGTCAGGTATTTCAGGGAGAAAAAAAACCTGACTGCTGCATCAATTTGCAGTGAAGGTGATCACTTACAAAGTTAGGAAAGTTTTGATTGTGCACAAATGGAGACAAAAAACATTCTAACTGTGAAATTTAAAGTTGTCATTAAACCTACAGCAGATATGCTACTGGTGTATCTAAAAGAAAAGGAAAAAAATCTTGGCATTTCATCTGCAATAGCATACCTGTGTGCCCCTGTGCTAGCAGAAAGAATGAATACATTGGGTTCGCACTTCTCATCTTTTGAAGTTCCGTGGGTAAGCTTCAACTTTTTCTTAAAAAGGGTGACAAAAAGAGGCAATGCTCCTTCATATGGTCAGTCTCCTGGAGATCCCTGAGGGAAGATCAAGTCAGGCAACATGCTACCTTTTAATTAAGTGCACATGTTCATGAGGTGAAAAAGGGTCTATCTACATACTAAAAATATTCAATATGTATTATTTTAGGGAAGATATTAGCAGTGATGAAAAGAAGTGTGTTGTTCTTAATAATCGCCTAATACCTAACAAGGGAAGGCTTCTGCAGTGCTAAGTGTGTCTGTCCTGTTCTCTCACTCTACCCCAGTAACTTAGGTATCTGTTAATTTTACCTAAACTTGACAGAAATTTGATAGCTGAAAATCTCTTTATAAGATGGTGTGGATCACAGAGATTTTATGAAGCCCTCTACAAGTGTTCTACTTCTAGGCACAGAAGGAAGTCTGCAGGACAAGGTCACACCAAAGCATCAGCAGAGGGAAAGTGGTACGTGTGTGTGTTTGGGGATGTCCCAACCACAAGGAAGGCTTTGACAGGCACTTAGGAATAAGGAGGAGTCACAAGGCTGTGGGCAAAAGGGCTTCGCTCCTCCACCACTGCAGCTGTGTTGATCTCGAGATGCTCCAATGCTGGTAGTGCAATCCCATGGTGTCTCCGCAAGCCTAGGTGAACACACCAGGCTTCCAATTAATTTCTTGCTGTAGGTTGAGGCGGTAGCAGAGCAGCCCCTAATGGGTTACTGGGGCAACCCCATGATGTCATCTTTTCAGATTGCATCAGATCTATAGATCATTGTGCCATCGGAGGGAGTCACTGAATGAGCTAGTGGTGTTTCACTTGAGAGCAGCAGCAGTGTCGCTGTTACACTTGTACAGGGGCTCTTGACCAACCGTGTGGAATGGCACAGAAACACCAGCTTACCAGGATTGTACGTTTAGCTGCAAGCTTTTCTTTTTAAAATCACTGACGTCACACACAAGAAACGATGTTAACAAGAAGAGTGGTTAATAAATCTGATGCAAAACCACCAGGACTTGTTGGAACACTTGTACAATCATGATTTCCAGCAGGTCTAAAATCTGACATGACCCAACGGTGCCATTTCCAATTCTTTAAAATGTAGTCCGTGTATTAGGCTTGCATTTAAAACACACTCTAGTTATAGCATTTAATTTTACTCACAACATTAATGTTCAGATTAAATTCAAATCAAACCTTAGTCCCTAAGGTACTATATTGACTCTAGATCAAGATGCCTCCGAGTAAAATCCTCAGCAGTAAGGAAAGGCCTAACGAGACTGGTCCTGGAGCAACTGGCATGTGAACCTCTGTTACAACAACTTCAGGATCTTCATCATCATCTTAATCCTTATTTCAAAAGTAGATTGCAATGCTGAGAAGCTAAGCAGAAATAGGTTGTTGGGTAGAAGTAGCCTTTGCATTCTAAGTTGCATGGACTGTCTGTGTGACTGTATTCATAAAATGATACCAACATATATATCTAAAATGAGAACTTGGCTATGATTTTTTTTCTGCTTCTAATTTTAAAGTGTCTAAACAGTTATTGTGCTTTTCTGTGTATTTTGAATCTGTGGTCACTCAAACACATGGCAGCCTTCATTGACTTCTAGTAGGGATATGCAATACCTCTGTACATAGAACATACACACAAAGTATGTAGAACAGTGTATAACAAAGCATGAATCATTGTATCCTATAAGTGAAGAAACATGGCTAATGATTGGGTTTATTAACCAAGGGTAACCTAACCTCTTTTTTTTTAATAACACCAGTCTCCTACAGATTCCTGAGCAGAACAGTTTCAGCGATTCCTCTTTAAAATATTTCTTCCTGATATAGCAGAAAAAATAAGTACTCTGTGAGGCCAAATGCCAGCTTTAAATTATAAGACTTCTTTAATCCACCTGAAGAAAGATGAAATTATCGAAAAATAGTTTCATGATTTCACCTTTCAGTGATTTTTACTAATTTTCTGAAGTTAAAAAATACTGTGGAAAGTCAGTTTTAAGAGGATTGGAGGAGGAGAGGTAGCAGTTTGTGGCTTCCAGTGGATATATTATTTAGAATTAAAAATCCAAGGCACCCAGACTTCAAAGTTAAATGATCATGGACTGCAAATTATTCTATTTAGAGATGTGCATTGAAATAAACACTACACTAAACACTACTACAACAAAAAATTGTTTTGAAAAGTAATCCTGAAAAGGTGTTCATGTAGGCTGCACTTTTGAAAAATAGGAGTCTAACGAGAGGTTTGCTTGACTTTTAAGTTCTGTGTGTGGTTAATCTTAAACGAGGCTTTTGTACTGGTGACTTTGTTTCAGAATAGATGTTCTTTCAATGTGAAGATACGTGATGGAGTAATACAGTGTGAATTTGCAATTAACTTTGGAACTCGCAGTATTTCTCCTCTCTCAGCACATTATAGGCTTCCAAGAGTTCATTAAGCAACAGCATCCTCCATAATGCTGAAGCAACTGCCATTCAGAACAAACTGGACTGTAATCTTTGTCCAAAAGCTCTATCACCCAAACATAAGACTATTTGCAACAATCTTTTGATAATTAACTGCCGCCAGCAACATTCAGCACAAGGCAATGTGCAGGGCTGTGCCCACTGGCATCTGTGAGTCCCACAGATGCGGGGTTAGTGGGACAGGAGGACTGTGGGAAGCCAGGCTCCCAAGAACCAGCTGAACAGCTTCTCCTCTTGCCACTGCTGGAGTCACACTGCTGGGCTAAATGGGTCATTGATCAGACACAGCAGGGCATCTCTTCCGTACTTTTTCCAGGCAGATTAGTTGGAGCACTTCAACAGCCAAGTAACAGCCTTGTTTGCTGTGGCTGCTGCTATTTCTCTTTCTTCTCTGCCTCACCGCCCAAAAGAGGAATTGTAGAAATTCCTTCTCCCTTCAGAAACATGGGTTAAAAAAAACATCCTTTTGTAGTATCGTAGCTACTGGGGAAAAAAAAAAAAGCAAAGCGAAACAAAAATCTTTAAAAAGTGATGAATCCAGTTGTGGGAAATATGCACTCACCTACACCACTAACCAACGGGCAGGTCAAACTGGTCTCCATTAGCCTGAAATCATCCCATATATCTTTTTTCCCAGCAGCAAATGAGCAATTATTTTTATTACTGTATGTACTTATGAAGCATTCCATTACAACAGTTCCATCCAAACTGCTTGGTTCTCAAAAATGGTATATGCTCTGTATAACCAACTCTTGAGAAGGAAAGGAGATTCATTTTTGCAAGCACTCTGGTGCTATATATTGACAGGCAAAGGAAAAGGAAGAAAAAGGCAAGGCCTTTTTTTTCCTTTGCTCAGCTTTTTTTAAAAAAAAAGATATTAAGATTTCTCACTACAGTTACTAAGAGATGATCATAGCCTCAGAGCAGACAGTCAGCATACAGCCCCAAGAGGCACAGGATGACCTTCAGCAAGTCCTTCAACATCAGCTACCTTAGTGGTTGGCTCCACTAACACTTTGCCCTCAGGTGAGATGTGAATGAGTGGAAGCCCAGTCTTTCCACCCCCACCCCTCCTAAATTAAGCTGTAACTCTGCCTCGCCTGAGACAGCTGCATCTGTGCCCCAAGAGTTGGGTTTGTGAGCAGCAGGTATGGGACTGCCCCCCCCCCTCCCGCCAGCCCAGCAGAGAGGGG
>VZRW01004199.1:934244-991347 GCA_013398125.1 Aegotheles bennettii | reverse complement strand
GCCATTGTGCTGTCTCGCAGAGCCCACCTCCTGCCCTTGGGCTTCCCAGGGGCAGAGAAGGCTGGGGGCAAAGAAGAACAGCCTGTTCCAAGGGCTTGATTTTCTGCTGGGTGGGAGTGAACAGACAGTGCTGAGAGCCCAGGCACTGCGGTGCACCACAGCAGGACTGGCTGAAGCACTTGGGCTCAGCCACAGAGACCTTACACAAACCCGCCCTGTTGCCCTTGAACAATTGCTTTTGTTTTCTTTCGATGTGGCAAATGGCCAAGGTCATTGGCTCGCACTTATTTTTGTACTTGCTAAAATAACACAGCGCTGAAAGAAGAATTTGAGTTTTGGCATATGAGTCAAAGACATTGATCCCACAGGAAAAGCAGACCAGCTATTGCTGCTAGAAATGCGACGGTGTCCTTCAGTCACAGAAGAATAAAACTAGCAGCCCAGGGCTTTCATGCATTTCCTCATTTCTGCTCCATACTATTCAACCACAACAAATGTGTTAATTAACTGTATTGATCACAACGGAATGCCTAACATTTAGATTCAACAACTTAGTGTTCAGTGCTGCATCATGGTTAATGTAATCTCTTTGCTAGCTCTAGTTTTGAACTCATTTTCTTACACTGCATGTTATTTAGGAGATGAGGTTGTCCACATAGGAAAAATCAGACGACAAAAACATTATTCTAAAAGCAGATAATTTATACTCAGTAAGAGTTATGTTTATGTGTAAATAAACCACCTTTATGTCTGTGAATCTCAGTCACAAGTATATTCGTTGTTTTATGTGGCCATGGCACTTTAGAACACTTCCATCGGTGGCAATGAGGTGACTGCTTCAGTCATCTCCCACGAGACATGAGCAGGCCCTGCAAAGGAAATCACTGTGGGGATGTGTTACTTCACATTGAAGGTCAGTTTAAGGCTTTGCCAATTTAGCTTTGATATTTTTCATGTTGTTATCAGAGAAGCAGATCCTAGACACTGCAGAGCTAAAAGTGAAATGCAGCTTTTCACCCCTCTAAAAGCACACAGCTTCATCATCATTTATATTATTTATGTCAGCCTGTGACTTCAGTGCATCAATTCTTCAGCACACAGTGCTGTTTTCCATAGGGCTTTGTGAACATTTCAGAGTTGTTTGCTGATCACAGACCTTTTTAAGGTGTGACTGGTGCAAGATTAAACTTTTTTAAAAAGTCGTTTGTAGCTGCATATTATCTGTTTTGAAAAAAAATACATTTTACATAGTTGATATAAGCAGGGGCAAAGCATTGCCTATCATTGCAGTTTTCAGATTCATCTGATCATCACATGCTGCCTCAGCTGGCTCCTAATGTCACCCGGTTGGTGTATGCTCCTCAGCACGAGGTGTCTGCTTCAGAGGCTGTCCTGTCTTACCACCAAATGCCAGTAGCCATAGCTCTGACGAGCTCCTGTGCATTGATGCATTGGCATGAGGATACAGAACCATCTCTGGCACCAAACCTTTGCTGGAAGGATGTCTTCTTCTGCCCCGTGAGTCTGCACACAAAGCTGGCCATGCACCTCTGAGAAATCCCTCGTGCTGCAACTGCCACCGGTGAGGTTGCTGGCAGGACTGTCCAAGCCAGGCTGAGTCCTGCCTCACCACAAGCAAGCTGTGCTTTGGGGCTTAAGTGGCTATGTAGGTCAGCTCCACCTCCTGCCACCTCAGTGCTGGGTCTGGTGAGGCAAAGTGACCTTCTGCCTCTGCAGGCCTTTGGCCACCAATGGGGCAGGTGAGAGACATCTGTTCCCATCCCATTCACAACTGCCCCACAACAGAAAAAACAACAACCATAATTCACGGTGTTTAAGTCAAAATTAACCTGGCTCATGTTGAAAGAAAGTGAGTCAGAGATCACCGGAGGTGAGCAGATGCCCTGAAAAGCTGAGGACACTGCAAGTAACTGGAGATCACAGAATCACAGCATCACAGAATCCCTAGGGGTTGGAAGGGACCTCGAAGGATCATCTAGTCCAACCCCCCTGCCAGAGCAGGGTCACCTACAGTACATCACACAGGAACGCATCCAGGCGGGTTTTGAATGTCTCCAGTGAAGGAGACTCCACAACCTCTCTGGGCAGCCTGTCCCAGTGCTCCGTCACTCGCACAGTAAAGAAGTTCTTCCTGATATTCACATGGAACCTCCTATGCTCCAGTTTGCATCCATTGCCCCTTGTCCTATCATTGGTCATCACTGAAAAAAGCTTGGCTCCATCATCCTGACCTTCACCCTTTACATATTTGTAAACATGGATGAGGTCACCCCTCAGTCTCCTTTTCTCCAAGCTAAAGAGACCCAGCTTCCTCAGCCTTTCCTCATAAGGGAGATGTTCCACTCCCTTAATCATCTTAGTGGCTCTGCGCTGGACTCTCTCAAGCAGTTCCCTGTCCTTCTTGAACTGTGGGGCCCAGAACTGGACACAATACTCCAGATGTGGCCTCACCAAGGCAGAATAGAGGGGGAGGAGAACCTCTCTTGACCTACTAACCACCCCCTTTCTAATGCATCCCAGGATGCCATTTGCCTTCTTGGCCACAAGGGCACATTGCTGGCTTATGGTCATCCTCCTGTCCACCAGGACCCCCAGGTCCCTTTCTCCTACACTGCTCTCCAGCAGGTCAGCCCCCAGCCTGTACTGGTGCATGGTGTTGTTCTTCCCCAGATGCAAAACTCTGCACTTGCCCTTGTTGAATTTTATTAAGTTTCTCCCCGCCCAGCTCTCCAGCCTATCAAGCTCTCGTTGAATGGCAGCACAACCTTCTGGTGTGTCAGCCACTCCTCCCAGCTTAGTGTCATCAGCAAACTTGCTGAGGGTACATTCTGTAGATGGGCTGGGACCAACAGCCGCTTCTTGCTGCTCTGGTAAAGCCCCCCAAAACTGTCCTTAGCTCATTGTACTTCTGTCCCTGAAGCACTTGCAGACCACTAGCCAACACTACTTGGTACAAGCCCTTGGCTCCAGCTCTCCTGAGGACCCAGCAGATGGGTCTGGCTTACCCGGGCCACAGCGTGGTGCTGTGGGGGCACCAAGCACCAAGAGGCACATGCTGTCAAAATTCTTCCCCTGGTCAGCCTCATGTGATGGGCCTTGGACTTGGGCTGAGGGGGGCACTGCAGATGGGAATTACCCCAAAAAGGGGTTGGAAGCTGGTCAGAGCAAACAGAGCCTGCAAAACAGAGCACTCCAGGCCCCTGAGCAGTCTGTGTCATTTCTCAGTACATGAGCACATAGACTGGCCAAACGCTGAATAAAGTTAAAAGATGATGACTGGTTGCTCGTTCAGTGAGTCTCTTCTATCATGGGAATGAGGGGGAGGAGGAGGAAAGCACAGAAAAAAACAGTGATGGTCTGAGCAAAGACTGCCTCATCATGACTAACCACAAAGGGACAAACTGCTCTGCTCTGCTGGCTGTAACTCTGGCACGGCAAACCAGAACAGTTCATTTTGCAAACTGAGCTGCAAATGCTGTGTCTTCTACAGTACCTTATAGCTGTTTTTAACACTTTTTGAAGTTCTGAACTAAAACAGGAAAAACCCAAACATAACCCTTTCTTGCATCATATTCAGACACAAGATCAGATCTATCCATAAACACGTATCGTGCTAACATCTTTGCACTCATGGGAAAGGCAAATTCATGGTGCTCTGACAGAGCACTTATTCCCAAACCGGGCTTGAGGCTCATCCAGCAAACAAGGACTAAATTAGTAGCATGCACTGACTGTAGGCCACTGAGCAGCCCTTGCCCTCACTGTCTCTCTCTGGCATGCACACACGCACCATCACAGACCGGCTGAGGCAGGGAGACACCTTGGGAGATTGCCTGGTCCAACCCCTGCTCAGACCAGGGTCATACAGAGCAGGTTGCTCAGGGCTGTGTCCAGCTGGATTATGAATAACTCTGGGAATGGAGACTCCCCAACCTCTCTGGGCACCCTCTTCCAGAAGACAAACACCATTACAGAAGAAAAGTCTGTTCTTAGATTAAATGAAATCTCCTGTATTTCAGTTTGTGTTCATTGCCTGCCACTGGGCACCACTGACAAGAGCCTGGCTCCTTCTTCCTTAATCCCCCATCAGATGTGGTGGGTTTGCCAGTGCTGGGTTAGTGTTTGGACTCAGTGTTCTTAAGGGTCTTCTCCAACTTAAATGATTCTATGATTCTATGATTTATACACATGGATCAGATCCCCTTGAGCCTTCTCTGCTCCAGGCTGGACAATCCCAGATATCTCAGCACCTCCCTGTAGGACAGATGCTCCAGTCTCTTAATCACCTTTATGGCACTTCACTTGACTCTCTCCAGTACATCTCTTGTACCAGGCAGCCCAGCACTAGACTATCAGGCTAAAGCTCCTCCAAGGTGATGAAGCCACTCACATCATGACTACTGACCTTTGTCAGTCTACCAGGAGGCTGAGGACACAGGGTTTTCACTGTCATCTCCTGTCACAGTTATGCTACCTTCCATTGTCCTTTGGCTCATTGGTGCCAAAGCTGGTCAGAGCAAGGCTGTGAACCTGTCTTTGATTGTGGGCTCTCTTTCTAGCTGTGTTACTGGACTTTTTGTGATAACTGCATGCAAATCCATTACCAGTAACCTATCTGTGCTTGTTTCTTCAACTACAAAATGTGGCAATACTGAATTAGATTGCAAAACTTAATCTGTTTATGTCTGGGAACATGTACAGCTGTGTGCTATGCACTAGTTCTCAGCCTTTTGGGAGGATTAATCCTTTCAGAAGTCTCTGAAATGGACTGCAGGGTTCTTCCAGTTTATTTAGAAAATGTAGAGCTCAAAACACAAACAGGTGTTTTGTGCAGTACAGTCCTCGCTCTGCTAAATTCAAAATTGCCTGAGGCCCAGTGGCAACTACATTCATCGTCCATAGTTTAAAGCAGGTTTGCTGGACAAGTTATCCGTAAGTAAATGTGGTGCCTGGTCACCCATAACAGGATGGCTTTTCGCTCCCTTAGACAGGTAAATCTGCTTGTAAATCTGCTCTGTAGTTTGAATGTGACGATAACCTTCTTCTCCCTCCACCGCAACTGCTGCATGAAATTAGCTGTAAAAATTCCTATTATTTTCCCTCTGATATGAATCAGACATTTTATGTCACAAAACTATATGCCACTTCCATTCTGAACTGCTGCTCTTTGGAGCCAGTTTTTACCTCGTGATATGCCTGACCAAAGAAACGCTGAAATTGGAAGCCCTGGGCTAAAACACTGATAGAAGAGGAAGAATTTTTCAGTCTCCTGCTTCAAAAATCCAGTGTAAACTCTCAAACTGGCACTGACACTTATGAAAACATTGCAAAGCAGCTCATCTGCTGTGTCACTTTCCCTTGATAAATTCTGCAAAGGTGTAGTTGGAAAGGATGGAGGAGTCATTTGCAGGGAAATGAAATGTTGAAATCTATCAAGACAGATCAGACTCACTGGGGGATGACAGCATAATTGAAAAGGCATCCTGGAATCCCTGTGGGTTTCAGGGGTTTTCTTCCCCACTGTCAAATAGAGGATGCTTTCTCACCCGGGTCCAGAAGCCCTCAGCCAGCAAGGATGCAACTCCACTGATACCCCACGCTCTTGGCAAACTGAGAGCCTCCAGATGCAGCAGCTTTTGAAGCGAGCCACCTCAAGCTGTCACAGTGCTTTCCAAGTGAAGGCATCTCCACTGCCCCATCTTCCCTGCATCAGCACCAGAGCACCCCGTCTCCCCACTGATGCCACTGAGCCAGCCGTGGTCTTTGCCTGTCCCTTCTGGGAGCTGCTCTTTAGAGAGGCAGAAAACCAGCTGCAGCCTTTGCTGCAGTCCCGCTGGCTCATGGAGGAGCACCCAAGCCTGGCAGGGTGGAGGAAGGCTGGGCAGGCAGCAGGGGTGAGTTGGTGCTGCATCTGGTGCTGCCGACGCTCCGTGCCTGCCCAGGCCATGGGACAGGCTGAGGAGGTGCTTGCTGCCAGCTCACACCCTCATGAAGGAAGACAAAGAGGTGTAACACTACGTTATAACCAGCGGGCTGGTGTGAATTCACTGGCTTTGTGCCTTCATGGGATTCTCCACGTGTCCTTCCTCATGCAACCTTCTCTGCTTTTGCAGGTGGGCAGGCACAGCTCCCGGCAGCACCATGTTTTCCTGGTTTATTTCCCAACCAAATCAGTTCCCTGAGCTGATTCACAGTTCGGTCTGACAAACGGTTGACTCGACACTGCTTCAAAGGGCAGCATCACGTGGCTGGCTCTGGGAGCAGGCACTGATGAGCAAAGGGAGGGTCCATGTCCTGGACAATACCGCACTCCAGTATCACACCTTACCCTTCATGTAGAGGAACAGGTTGTAGAGCAATTGCAAAAGTGCTGAACTGCATCCACAGACATAGCTAGACAGTCACTCTGCTGAAGTTCTGAAATCATAGAACCATTAAATTTGAGAAGATATTTAAGATCATAGAGTTCAACTGTAAACCTAACACTGCCAATTCCACCACTAAACCATGTCCCTGAGCACTACATTTAAATGTATTTTAAATACCTCCAGGAACGGTGACTCCATCACTTCCCTGGGCAGCCTGTTCCAGTGCCTGACAACCTCTTTGGTGAAAAAAATTTTCCCAGTATCAAATCTAAACCTTCCCAGCACAATTGGAGGCCATTTCCTCTTGTCCTATCACTTATCACTTGAGAGAAGAGACCAACACCCACCTTGCTTCAGCCTCCTCTCAAGTAATTGTAGAGAGTGATAAGGTCTCCCCTCAGCCCATACACTGAGCCCTTCATGAAATTATCAGGAAGACTGCAGAAACAGACTGATTACAGGAGTAAAGGTTTCTTTAAGTATCATTAACTGAATAATCAAAATGGCTAAGAGGAGATTTTCACATAGTAGCAAAGGTGTTCAATATCTTGCAGGGCCAAATCCTGTATTATTTAAGACATTTCACCTTTTCACTACAGCACAGTCTTGAATTGTAACAATTCTAAAACCTCACTTGGAGCTGATGAGTTTTTTATGTGGACAACCCTCATTACATATCTAGTCAATCAAGTGGTGCAGCAATGTGTCTGTCTTCATTGATGCCACAGGCTGGAATACCACAGGATTCACAGCAAGCAGCTAATGCAACACTCATGAATAAAGAGTGTTTATAACGTGGGATGAAAATTGAGGCAGAATTAATTTAGGATGCCCATATCTGTTAAAATAAATTTCTGAAAACTACATTGGAATACATCTGCTGCCATGATGGTTTTTTTCGAGTAAGCAAAACAAATTAGAGCCTGCTTCTGCAGTAGGATACTCGAGCACAGTCACCCATTCTCAGGAGGAACTGCTGAAGTTTGAAGCTTTGTTTATATGAATCCCAAGCCAAAATGAATAGCTTTGTTTTTTTAGAACTTTACATAAGTTGTCAGCTGTCAATATTGTTATTTTTTCAGTCATACACACACATAAAACAAAAACCCAGAACACGGCATTAAAGACAACCTATAATTAAGTGGCTTGATGCAACCTGCCAGAGTAATCCACATGACTTGTAGCATGGTGTTTTTCTTCTGGGCTTCTTGGATGTCCACATTTACATATGATTAGATTGTGTGGACTTTTGTCATGTGTTTGGCTCACTTAGAGGTTACGTGTTGCTTTGGTGGCTATTTAATATGCTGTTTGATCTGCTTCTACCAAAAAATAATTAAATGTTGAGTACACTGGGACATTGCAATGAGGAGTATTTAAAAGACACTAAGAAATTCCTAGGTCAGGCATTCCTAGGACCAGACAGTTTCTGGAAGAGTACAGACACAGTTGCGGTTATTCTATCTGCAGTGAGAAGTTTCTTTACAGGCCTGAACATGCCTATTCCCTACCAGTCCCTGAAGTTTTGATGTGGGAAGGACTGGTGAGGGCCAGTTAAGTGAAAGAACTGAACAGTAACAAACATCTTCCTATGAGAATGAAGGACAACATTGCTTCAATGAAGTTTCCATCCATTTCCACATAGATCTCATGAGGCTCACAGGAAGATGGTATCATTCGCCTTCAAAATTGCAAATACACTTTTGCAATAAAAGTGGAGAAGGGATATTGGAGATGGGCAGAACAAAGAGTGGGATGATTTATCTGTAAGCACAGCTATGGTCTGTTTTGCTCAGTATCCTCTTTGCAACACCGAATGCCCATGAAAGAAGAAATAGCTGCAGAGCTTTGACCCAGCTGCTGTTCTTCCTGAGCCAATGCTAGTGTCTTTGCCACAAACAATTTGAGACATCAGGTAAAATATATTCCAAGATCTACCAAGCAGATAAATGAAAACAAAAATTTCTGTAAAGTTGTGTCCATTTCATGGAAGCTGGTTAAGAAATCCAGAGTGATCATAAAGAGTATTTCCAATCTGAAGGAAGATGTGATCACATACATTTAAGAAATATTGTGCTGTTGTGTCACATGACAGTGGTGGAAATCAAAAGCTATATTCCCAGAGCAAGATTATATCTGGGGTAGAAGAAATGTGCAGCATAGGTCCCCACTCAACCAGCTCAAATCTGAGTACAGTTCCACCCTTTTCAACATGCCCCTTGCTCTCTTGACTATACCAGGAGACCATACCAGCTGAAATAAAAGGAACTGGAATCAGATCAGGACCTTTGTAGATAAGAGTCATTCAGTTCATACCAGCTTTCCTCCAATTGACATCAGTTTTACCATTTTCTAATCTGTCCTGAAAATTGTCTGTGCTGGTTTTGGCTGGGATAGAGTTCATTTTCTTCCCAGTAGCTGATGTGGGGCTATGTTTTGGATTTGTGCTAGAAGCAGTGTTGATAGGACAGGGATGTTTTAGCTATTGCTGAGCAGTGCTTACACAGAGTCAAGGCCTTTTCTGTTTCTCACCCCACCTCACCAGTGAGTAGGCTGGGGGTGCACAAGATGTTGGGAGGGGACACATCCAAGACAGCTGACCACAGCTGACCAAAGGGATGTCCCATGTCGTATGATGTCATGTTCAGCATATAAAGCTGGAGAAAGAAGAAGGAAGGGGGGACATTTGGATTGATGACATTCGTCTTCCCAAGTAACTATTATGTGTGATGGAGCGCTGCTGTCCTGGAGATGGCTGAAGTGGTGGGAAGTGGTGAATAAATTCCTTGTTTTGCTTTGCTTGTGTGCACAGCTGTTGCTTTACCTATTAAACTGTCTTTATCTCAGACCATGAGTCTTTGCACTTTACCCTTCCGATTCTCTCCCCATTCCACCGGGGGGGAGTGAGGGAGCAGCTGCGTGGGGTTTGGTTGCAGGCTGGGGTTAAACCACAACATGGTCACAGGACCAAGTGTGCAATTAAAATGACTTGTATTCATGTGCACACACACACACACAGAACATTTAGGTTTCCTATCAGTGCTGTGAATTTTGATTCTTTACTCTCCTCCTGATACCTAAGGAGGAATAATTTAATACGTATAAAAACTTCCACTACCAGACAAGGGATGTTCTGCCTTGTGTGGTGTGCCGACTAATGTTAGTAAGACAAAAGCTCCCTCTGGTGGTAGATTTCAGTAATTGCGTTTGTCTGTTCCTCCCCTTCCAAGCACGTCGACTGGTCGGGTGCGGTCACTCCGATATCTGGCTAACCCCAAGGTGTTTCTAGAGACAGCACTGTAGGAAACAAAACATAGGGCATGTCCTGTACGAACAGAGCAACATATACCTGGGCTATGATAGTGTATAGGTGGTGAACTGGAAACAGGCTGTACAGCTGTGAGAGCAGAAAATTCCCATGTATTGATGTTTATGACTGCTTCAGAAGTATCATGAAGTCCAAAGACGTCCAAGAGCTCAGGAAACAGAAATTACACCCAGTTTTAATGATTTATGTAATCTTACAGGTATGACTTCTCATCACATGAAAATATACGCTTGCTGCGTTTTCAGTCACAGGAGAAAGCTTGGAGCAGAAAACACGCTTACTTTCAAATCCAGTGTCTATACATATCACTGACTGCTGAGCAGCTATCACTCTAAATTAATTTGCCACTTCCAATATGGAAACATAACTACAGGTAAGTTAATGTCCTAGGAAAGAAGAGGGACAGAGATAGAAAGACATAGCTGGTATAATTTCCTGTGATTTCTCTGAGTATCATCATCAGATTTATGTTTAATAAGGATTGTATTAGTGAAGCTAGCAATAAAGTATAAGACATGTGTCTTCCTATCCTTTCATAGAATATTATTATGCATCTTCCTTTTGGGAATATGTTCTACAAAAAAAAACCCAAAACACCTATGAGATCAAAAATACATGATACTAAGGAATCCTTTTGTCTCTAAGTCAAAAGCTAAGCCATAGATTGTGCTCTTTCTTCGCGGGCATGTAACATCCACTTATCTGTCAACTACAGCCCAGTTATGTTTAAACAGTGAAAAAAAATCAGATGTCATACAAATAGGTATGTTATGGCTGCCTCCTTATTAGGTATTTAATCTGTATTCACTACAGTTTTGTCATTCAACATATTGTGTGAACAAAGGATTTCACAGAATTGCACTTCTCATTTCAGTGCTCGCATCTAGGGGAGTTAGGAGAGACGAGTCAAATGCAACTGGGTAATGCTCAAAAATTCATCTAATTGATAGTACGTTGCTACATACATCGGTGTCTGTTGTACAGAGAGAGAGAGACACACGTATATATGTACATATACATATGTATATAGAGGTTTGATTTTTGCTTTCTTAATAATGAACTAACGCATGATTGGGAAAATCACACGTAGAACTTCAGACATGTGACTTCAGTAAAAGTGTATGTATGAACAAATGAGACATTTGCTTAGGTGCTTGGTTATACTGGTATCCAGCATCTTGGAATTATTTGCAGGAACAGGAATATTTTATAAGAACATTTCTTTAATTTTATTATTATAAGAAATTATTGCACACACCAAGATTCAGATGCCTTTAGCACCTTGTCACGTCTGGGAGGAATTTTAAGACCAGTAAATATATTTTATAAGATTCTGGTGTCATCTCTTTCTCTGTCACATACACATCTACAGGTTGCATATCTAGCACAAGAGGGAAACTTGTTAAGTCTTATTTGTTATTCTTCTAAAGTTTGTCATTAAAGTTTAGAAACAATGTATTTCAAGTACAGGTGGGTTTACAACACTCCTAGAGCAACCAAGGAGCTTGAGCCCTGTATCATAGTCTTTCTATCAAATCTTGCAAGCCCATATTTCCATGCCTCTGAAGAAGTATTTCTTGTATTAAAATAATAGATTCTGATGTTTGCTTTATGGCAGAAGATCATTGGTGTGTTCCAGAAGCAGCGCGCTGCAGATGAATGAGAACATAAAGAGCTGCATTACAAATACACACAAAAGACAATATGTATTTATATTGCTTATTGCAGAAATATACTTGAACATCTTTGTCACAGCCTCGGTGGATAAAGAAGTTTTCAGTGGAGGTTTTGAGCAGGCAGGTTGTAATATATATATAGCATGGCCAGCAAGAGTCTTATTTTAAAGGAGGATTTCTCCAGCTGATGTAATGCATTTTGCCAAACTTGACCTCATTCCATCCCAGCAGCTTAGAGGTGTAAGTTTTCCTGTCACTTTTCATATTACTTTGTTCATTGCTGAACACCAGTGTCTCACCTCGGACAGTAGGCATCAGGGCAGGGAAACAACCCTTGCACCCATTTCAAAAGAAGCTTCAAGAGCAATTGCGATCTTCTCTTCTCGCTTACTTCTAGCCTGCTGCAGAGTCCAAAGGAGAGATCAAGCTGATGATACAGTGGAAGAAACCTAAGACAAAATGATGAGTTTGGGATCAAATCAGAAGCAACCAAACTTCAGAAGGGACCAAGCTTCCCAGCACTTACTCAGGCTTGCTCTGAACACAAATAACAGTGCAAATTTGCTCTTCATCGGTGAATCCTGAAGTTTTAGCTTGCTCACAGCTCTTTCAAGTGTGTCGGAGGGCAGGGGTACAGCCAGGACTAAGGTCTGAACCTGTTACTGTCTAAACAGAGGAGATATTAGTGCTGTTGAATCTGGACATGCCTTAATGTAAAGCTGCCTTGATCTAAAGCTTCGGCATGTTGTTTATTTCCATCATCACAATAACAGCTGGCTATTTCTGGTCTTCTTCCCCCTGGCCATTTTTAATACTGGCCAGAAAATTTGAGCTTTCCTTCAAAGACTGCCCTCGTTGCATACTGAAACAGATACTATTTCATACACAGAATGTGCACAGTTACCCTCCTTTTAGTGCACAATGTCCCTGTGAGTTCTTGTCTTTCACTTCCCACCCCATCCCTTTATAGCATCCCCAGAGACTGGTTCTGGATAGGTGATGCTTCTTAAGCCAGCAAGCCAACTCTGCGAGGTGGGAAATGCGGCCAGTAACGGTTGTATCTCTATTAATAAATGGCCAGAACCTAGGGTAACAGGGAGGTGGCACAGACATTTATTGTGTAAAATAATGACCTCACAGCTGCAAGCATGATGGAGTAAAACATTACACTACAGAAACAGGACATTGCTGTTTATATACAGATAGATGGTGTTTCTAATCACCTTGTTACTTACATCATGATAGACCTACCCAACTGAAAGGCAGATTAATTTAGCAACATAGACTATCAGTAAAATCGTAATAAAGCTCTTCTTCAAACATCACTGAAATATGAAAGACCTAAACTAGAGAACCAGTGGGACTGAACCCTGGCCAGATAGTGTTGTCTTCTCCCTGCCTCACATACCACGCTGTAAGCTGCAATGAACAATCAAGCCAGAACATGCAAAGCAGCTTTTAAACCTACGTGCATCTGCTGTCAACCAAAATGCAGCTCTGGCTGCTTCCTACCACGCCTCCTCCCTCTCCTGAAAGTTTGGCCATTAATTTTCAGTTGCTAAGTAGTATCTCACACAATCTGTCTTCTAGACACAAACACTGTCAAAATACTGTTAAACGGTATATGAAAATCCATTTGATAAAACAATGATCTTTTTTAAAAAACAAAACAAAACCACAAATCACATAACAAGCAATGAATTGGCTCATGTTGGAGCTGTCTGCTGCATTATTCAAAGTGCCTGATTCACTGGACAACAAATCCAAAGTAATCCTCTTTCAAGATCACCGATTCACCATCTGATTTGCACTCTGATTTGCACTGGGAATGCCTGCTGCTGCAAATTATTCCAAAGTGGCAGATTACTTTATTTTTCACTGCCTACACTTTGATCTCCAGAAAGTGACAGACAGCATAGTCTTTCCAACAGCTGATGAAATAAAATGGAAAAATAAGATCCACATTTTATAAAGTCTCCTACTGGAAATAAACCTGTAATAAACATCTTATTTTGGCAGCCATACCTCAAATATATATGAAGGGAAAGTTCATATGTTAAAAGCTTTGTTTTTAGCTTTTCCATAATCCTATCTTCCAGCTTCCAATTTCCTGTTTTTACCTAATGACTCACAATTCTGTCAGTCATTTCAACTAATGCCTACGTATACTTTCTCTTCTTTTACTCCTGCAGCTGTTGGTGCTGGAAAAATGCTGACCTGGTGAATACATTGGACTTTGATATAGGAAACCTGGTTTGGGGTTATCTTTCTGTTGCAGGGTACCTGTTCGATCTGTGGTATCTCAATTAACCAATCTCTGGCTCAATTCCCCCTCTGTAAAATGAAGACAACCATCTACCCACTGCTTCATCTCTCAGCATTTGGTTATCTTTACTATTTAGACTAGAAAGTCTATGTAGTAGGACTGGTTTCTTACTGTTTGCCTGTGGTGTCTAACACAGTGAGGCCAGTCTGGGTCAGAACATTTAGACTAAACCCTACCATAAGAATAGCAACTACAGATTATTTTCTAGCAATAAGGGTAAGCATATTTAACATTTTAACATCTGAAAAAAGCATCTGAAAAAAGCACATCAGTAGGTTTCTGGCTTATATATTCCTAGTTCTTAACTACATCATAAAGGGTAACAATATTGTACATGTGAATATGTATGGGGTTTTTTTGTATATAAACTGTTGTGGGTTTTTTTTTTACTTTTTATACTTGTTTCATACTCCTAATCAAATACTCCCCCAATAAATTGCCTTTTCACTAAATATTTCCATCAGTTAGAGACTAAAGTGGAAAAAATATCATGAGATACAATAAGACTGCAGAATCTAGCACTTTCTTCATATTTGTATGTGTCATTTCATAATTGAGAATGTATAACATCATAATAAATCATTAAAGAAAGTTTTGCCATGTGTTTTTTTTTCTTCTTCAGTTACATACATTTAGTTAACATTAACTAAGTCCATAAGGTAAATCAGGATACAAACTTCGAACAGAAGAGATAAAAGGACAGAAATATTTTCAGATTTCAATAAGTTCTTAATTCATGGCTATGACACTTTGCCGTATCTAGTGAACACATGGGGTGCTGGTCCCCCTTGAGTTTCTGGATGATGAACTGTGATGATATTAACAGTTATTTAAAACATACTGACATTACCTTGAGGTTAATTTTATGAAGCCTGTGAGATTTCTCAGATGGCTGTATTTTAGGCAGAGATGTCTAATTTCTGTTTTACTAGTATTTGTTATCTAGGCCTTACTAACATCTATTAGGTCAGCAGAACCTCTCAGAATGTGAAGCTGTGAGGCTTCCATGGGAAGAAGGGAAGTTTGAAGATAACAACAAAGTTGCAAATTAGAACAAACCAGCTCAAGACCCACACAGCTGCATAACACCCCCTAAAAGACCTTTGTGAGCAGGAGTGGACCTTGAGATCAACCAGCAGACATGGTGAAGAAGACTATGGATTGCCACTAGAGAGCCATGAAAGACCACCAATTCATTCCATGGCACATGCGCTGAGCATATTAGCATATATTAGCATATGTATGAAGATCCCAAGAAAAGTTATGAATATGTTAATGATTTCCCAGAAATCTAGTTAATATGTATAACCTGAACACTATATAACCTGTGTGATTTTGAACAGGCATGCTCATCTTTGTGAAGCTATTCGCATGTGTGCCCAAGGCTGCAATAGAGAATGCCTGCTTTCTAAAACCCCAAAACGAGCCTTAAGAGAGTTCTTTGACCAGCTTTTACGGTAACAGTATGATATATCCAGCAGAACTGAATATTGGCAAGAGGCTATTAACCACATTTCTCTCTTCTGTGTCTGCCAAAATACACTACAGAGTCAATGGATATTCTCTGTAGTAACTTGAAAATAGCAGCAGTGTTCAAATGCATATAAGTCAATGCAAACCAACTTTCCATTGCAAGCTTTGCTGCTTCTGTAGCAAAACTGACTGAAACTGATGCTTTTGTAATGCACCCAGGTTAAACCTCAGAATTTGTTCAACACAGATTTCCCCAGGAAACCACAGCATGTCCTTTGCATCGCTTTTAATGAAGCTGCAGTTTTCATTCTTAGCTATGTCTTGTTGCCTGAGCAACAATGGTTTGCATTTGGATTTCTTTGTTTCTCAATTCTACTTAATCAAATTAAATAGGGAAAAAAGAAAATCATCATGGAGCTCAGAAAAATTGAAGCACTTTTCTAGCCCCATCTCCCTTTGATTCAAGGGCTGGAAGAAGGTGCCTCTCTGGTGAGGTTACCTGGCCAGAGGGAACCGAAATGAGAAGCATAATCAAGCTTCACATAGGTTTTCAAGCAGTCTTCAAGTGGCATGAGCACTTGCCTTTTATCTGCTTACACAGAAGTCACACTGACAAGATAAAGACAATCACAGTCTTATTTACAGTTTTGCTTTGTAAATCTTATTTTGCAGGGCTTGTACACCAGAACCATGTTATGCCTGGGTTGCTCACAATGACGACAAGAGCTGAAATCTGAGCAGAATAACTGTTTCTAGCTTTATGTTTGTTTAATGCCAATTTCTTTTTCTCTTTTTTTCTTTTTTTTCTGGAGGAGAGAGTTCAAATGCAGATCATCTGAAAGTGTCTGTTTAAGGTTAACGTAACATGCTATTTGGAAATTAGGCATTTATAGCCAAATGAAAATCTGTCAGAGAAGGTTTTCTACTGAGATATATGTTAAGCTTGATGTTCCCTTTCCCTTCAGAATAAATGAATTGTACAGAAAGAAAATCAGCCATACTCAAATGCACAGCTTGTTATATCCTATGAATTTCCATTGTGCTTTAAAAACAAGTAACAAATATATAATGCATTTCCTACAGTGCTCATTGCTGGATAGAATTCATGTCAATTACAAGGTTACGTTAACATCTCTGGGGAAGCATGAATAATATTGAAGTTGGGAAACACTTTTATTTTGCTAAACATTAGCTCATATCTTAGACATTTTTACATAAAGGAAAAAGCAGCTTGACATTTAGTTGCTGTTATATTAATTTTAAATATCCAGCACTATTCTGGTATTATGTAAGTGTTGACGTTGCACTACGGCAAAATCATATAATAATATTTGAAAACCACCTCAAGGAGTGAATATTAAAAAAAGATATACACATAAAGTATCTAATATAAATATACATAAACATGTATATATTGCCTAAAATCAAAGAATAAACTGTATATCTAAACCACATATTTTAAAAGAGTGAAGAACAGCAACTTTTGCATAAATAGTCAGACAAGCAATCACCATTGCTTAGGACTTCAGTTTAAATTAATTTTGTTAAATACATTTTTCCGTGCCCAGCTATTGGTTTATTATCAATCCTTACCCCAAGCCTCTCTTCAGTGATCTACTCTTGAAATCTCACTCTTTCTGAATATGCACATTCCCCATACATGAATCATCCCACAGCAGAACAAATCTAACGCTTACTCTTCTGCATGAAAGCACAGTGCCAAGCTAGTACATTTACGGGACACAATGGAAAGCAAGCCACCACTGATATCAGTGTACAATATATCGTTTATCTTCTTTCATACATTTTCTTGCTCCAGGCAACATACTGACATGCCAAAATATGGCTTTTTAGTGTAATATAATAGGGCAATTTACTTGGGTTCAATGCATTTTGTGAATAATAATAGCATTATTCTAGGTCAAATAACAGTTGTGCTTACTCTCCAACTAAAGGGATCAGTGGAGCTAGTCCCAGGAGTCAGGGAATGTGGCTCTGAAAGTCCACACTTTCCTCTTGGTGCCCTAGAATCCCATGCCCTGCGAGCCACTTTCCTGCTACTTAAAGAAAAAAAGCAGAATGTGAGTTTTCTATCCACCAAAGCTGTAGCCAGAGAGTCTGGGAAAGGTAACTAAGCACACTTTTACACAGACTCTGCCACCAGAGGGCATTCAAAACCCCCCGGCCCATGCCACCGGTGTCCCCCGCGGCCGTGAGCGGCACAGGAGCCCAGCACACCCACCTGATGCCTTCCTGCTGCTCCTGGCACCCCCAAAAAGCTCACGATCAACAAGCCAGAAGGAAGATGAGATTGCCATGTCCCAAGCTTATGTGTACACTGCTAAGAAAGAGCAGGCAAAGGTCTAGCCCCCGGATTACAGTTTGTCCACCTTGGTTCCTTTCTATAGCAGAGTTGTCTTGGAGACACCAACTGGAGCATCCAAAATAGCACTGGGGAGTGCACTTCCTCCTCACCCCAAGCAATCAGAGATCCAGTGCTCAAGCTCATTTCTCTTTCGCTTAGAAGTATAAATGTACCAGGCCCAGGCTGCATGGGGGAGGCCATCAGCTTCCCTTCCAGTCCCACACTTAATCCTTGTGGATGGCCATGTTGCTTCTTTCCACAAACCACATGCCACAGGAGACAAAAAGGCAGCTTTGGTCAGATAGTGCTCTTGATAGCATGGGCTTAAGAGTATGTGCAGCCAGAAATATAGGTTGTCTATAAGGGGCCATATTGCACCAGAAAGACAGAGTGAGTGTTACATGCTCCCTTGGTCCCTTGTGACAGCACCTCCTCTTCTGGATCTAGACAGAGCAGCTGAAGGTATTATCTACACACCAACTCCTTTTTGCTTCCAGATAGTTCTGCTGGCGTAGTAGAATTTGTATGCACACACCAAGTTTACCCCAGTGAAAGCCTACCTGAGCTAATTTAATCCATCCTCAGCATTGCTCTGAAGCCAAAGCAGAGGTCCCAGAATGATAAACAACCATCAGACAGACAAACACTGGTCATTAAAATGCAGCATTGAGAGATTACAAGGCTTGTCTCGTGTTAAGGAAAGAAGAAAAAAGCCAAGGGAAAAAAAGAACAAACTTGAGCAAAATGTCAGACCCCTGCTAAGACTTAGGAAAGCAAGGACTCCACCTCTCCAGCTTCCTGCAGCACACAGTCCAGGGTGAAAGATCAAGAGCTGAGAACTGCCTGGAAACTCAAACTTCTTATAAAAGGCCAAGATTTTGATTTGAGGGAGAGGCAGAAGGGCAGAGAATAGAAGTCCCCCACCTCAGCTCTGGTTTCCCTGCTATTGAGCTCTGAAGTCACTGCACCCTCACCTCTGGGACTAAAATCACAGGGGATGGCAGCCAGCACTGCTAACAGAGGGCATGGGCTCTGTGGTCTGGGATTGCAGGCTGGCAGCTAACCCTCATACGATCGCTACGGACCAGCACACACAGTGATGATGGGTGGCAACGCTTATTGCTAAAGACAGTCATTCTAGTAAAATTTTGCTCTAAGGCATGAATCTAGTCTCGCTTCTTCTAAGCACTCCCATCATGGAAGTGTCTAGTTTCCAATTTAAAATATTAAAAAATGTATCAAAATTTGGATTTGAAAGTATGAAACTTTCCTGTCTGTCACAGGACAGTCTTCAGTGTGTTAGTACTCTTTCCCAGTTTCAGCAACTCACGTATAGCTCCCTTGGAGGCGTCCTGCAAGGCTTGCATGCACGTTTCCATGTTGCTGCACGATGCAAAATTTATTAGAATTACCACCTTATTTTCTGTTAACATCAGGAGCAGGATTATCACAGCCTTTGGAAAAGCTTGTTTTCTGATAAGAGGACTGGATAGAAACAGGTTCAAAGCTGATTTTTCTGTAAGGACAGAAAACTCTTGTTCCACCACTGATGCCTCAACCATGAGGACAGAGAGAACAGACATTGGCAAGTTAGACACTCAGAGATGGTAAAATGCAGCATGACCCAGTGTGAATGCAGAAGGCAGTAATTCCATTACCTTTTTTTATCAGCCAAAATGTTCATGGCTTCTGTTGTGATAATTCTAATTAATGCCATTTGCTTTGTAACTGGGGAATTACTTATAAAGAATACAGTACATGCAGTGCATTGTAGGCATTTTTGCATATTCAGTATCAGCTCAGGCTCCTGCTCACGTCTAGCTGTTTCCTGAAGAGTAATGCAGCATACATTGTATTATACAAGCAAGCAATTCAAAATAAATTACTTGAGATTCTTAATGTATTACATTTTCCTGTAAACAACAAAGGTCATGAGGAATACAAATGAACTGGAATGAACCACACCAAAATGTCACATTGAAATCCAGTGAGCTGGGCCTCGGGTGTGCAGATTTCAGCAAGAATCTTTGAACATGGCATGAAATTGTAGTGAAAGCTATTGGGGTTTCCTTTCAAGTAATGGCTTCCCTCCACATGTTACTGGAGTTGAGACTGAAGTAAGCAACTCTTCTTCATTTGTATTTGATCGATCTATATTTTTTAATTAACATGGGAGACCTGGAGCCTGGAAAGAGAATTGCAGTACCAGTGAGCCATCTGCATGGCCACTGAAGCCAGAGGTGATTTGCCCATGTGAATGTTTCACAAGATGCCTTAGGGAGAGACTCGGAAGTACTTCAGAGTCACATAAAATAACTGCATACATTTTGCAAGCTCATAGTTCAAGACAACATCAGCATTATCAACTACCATCTCCTTTAAGTGTTAAAAGAAAAGTGGCAACTGCTGCCAGTGTGCTTTGTCCCAACACTGCCTGGAGCAGGGTGCCCTGGCAACACATTCTAGATACCTATGGACACTCATGAAGGTGTGTATGTGTGGTAGCCAATGGGATGCACATGCAGTGCAATGCAAGCTGTGCACCTGATTCAGACTAAAGAGTTTCTGAGCAGGACAGGAGGCCAGAGGTTCCTGGAAATATCAGTGTCAAAACCTGAGTTTTCTGTAGCCTTCCAGCACTTTCAACTTTACATGGCAGCTGAGCATCACCGGTTTTTTGATACAGAGAGAATTTGGATACATGCATCTTTTTTGCAGGACCACAGAAGAGCTGAAGTTAGAAAGCACCTCTGGAGTTTGCCTGGTCCAACTCCCTGCGCAGAGCAGGGCCCTCGAGTGCCCTAAGCCCTTTGAGCACTGCTGCTGAAAGCAGTTGTTCACCCTGCTCTTGTATTTCAATCCTTTTTAACTTTAATTTTTTCCACTTTAAAGCTGCCTTCTCCTGCTGTCAGCGCAAATATTGGTGCAGCCACCTGGTGAACTGGTGATCAACACACCTGAGTTCAAACTACATTAGACCATATGTAAGTAATTTTAAACTATATCATGTCTCTGTTGTGGCTCATGGCAGCTGCACTGGTGCTTACGCTGACAAGATAGGGGGTAGGCCAAGGCCAGGAAAGAAAAGCCAAGAGCCAGACAGGCTGGGCCAAATCTTTCTGTAGCATTCTGAACTCAAAATGCATATGCTGGAGTCATGGTTTGAGGTTTCTTAATTTAGTGCAAATACTTACGATGATATAAATTCAAGCATGGATACAGCTGTAGCAATGTGAAATTGCCTTGCACTGGCACAGATTTTCCCATTTCTGAGCCTGTTGCAGCTATATTGCCTGTAGGGCAAAGTCTGAGTCAGCCCCTAGATGATGGGAAAGTTCATCTGGTGAACTACCTGGCTCGCCCTAAACCCTAGATAGCATCCGAGACACCGCCAAGGCAGAATGAACCCACATAACCAACCTTGGTAGCAGTTTGCAACATACATTTTCCAAAGTCTACATCAAACCTAAAGGTCTGCGTGACCACAAGGCTTGGTAACCACAAAGAAGATGCAGGTAAGCATGAGAATAGATGAGCAAAGTGCTGCTCTTCAGGTGTCTGATTATAATGGCTTTTGGAGAAACGAAACTGAAGTGGTCTGGACTAAAAGAAGTAAAGTACCAGCTTGATCTAACAATTCCCATTTGATAGAACAACAGATTATGTGGGCATGCTGGGAAAGCACTGCAAGCTAGTTACTCTGTTTTGCAACAAAGATGCAGGCTACCGAGTATCAGTGTCATTTAGGCTTTGTCTGACTGTCCAGCACCAGGCCCGTTAGCTTGTATGTAAAATATCGGGTAAGATATTTTTGTGTGTGGATAAGAGCACAGTTCCCAAATAAGCATCTGCTTGAACTTCCTTGTGAAAAGCAAGCCCTGGCAAGAAGTTATGTGAAATAACTACTTCACATTTAATAGTGTTGGCACAAGAGTCAGGGTGTTTTCCACCTGTTGACCATGCAGGACCAAGCTATGTTACTTATTAGGAACAAAGGATAAATGGTTGAAAAATGAAGCTATAAACCAAGTAAAAATGCCTCCTGACATTTACTGTCAGTCCTAAACAGCCACGTGGTCATGACAACCTATACAGGCATGACCTCTAGGCTCCACCATCATCTCTTCCAAGCCTAAGAAAGGTGGCAGAAAGCAGACTGACAGTCAGACTCAATCTTCAGACTTTCTGTGTAGCATCAGACAACTTTTTAAACTTGTATCCTGCTTATGTCATGGCAACATAAAGTTAACACCACTTGGTGACCTCAGTGGTCTACCCCACTGGGGTGGACTTCTGGACTAAATACCCAACACACAATACCTTTCAAAAGACTCAGTATTGGCATCTGGACATCTGATAAGAACATGTGGATTAGCCAAGTAA
The DNA here is from genome assembly GCA_013398125.1 of Aegotheles bennettii. Classification (NCBI taxonomy): domain Eukaryota; kingdom Metazoa; phylum Chordata; class Aves; order Caprimulgiformes; family Aegothelidae; genus Aegotheles; species Aegotheles bennettii. The sequence continues at coordinate 969,407 of VZRW01004199.1, read as the reverse complement.
CTCATTAGACAGATGGCAAAGTCGTTACGCAGTTACTAGTTTCTTGGAGAAAAACTAAATACAAATTTATTTGCAAAATTAAGGTAGGAATTTGAGTACAAAAAATAGTTCATTTAACTTATTCCTTCAAGAACATACTTTGGTACATCAAATTTTGCAGATTTTCTGCAAAATAGTTCTTTCACAAAAATCAGCTTTCAAACAACACTAAGCTTGCACAGCAATTCTTAACCTTTCTCCTCCCTTCCTAAAACACCAGAAATTAAGCACTTAGATGATGGTGATCATTAGGGGGAAAAAAAAACAACCACAACTTATTTATCTTACACAGAGCACACTGTAGCAAAAAAAGGAAAGTTATATCTATAAATCACTGCCTTACGGAACATAGACTAAACAGGCAGTTGCTGCTTCTTGACCGGGCAACTTTCATACTGATCCAAATGGAATTTTACCCTGATTAATTACTTGCCAGATTCACTCACTGACAAGTTCAGGCAGCATGGAGTCAAAGAAGAGAATGAGGAATGTAATGTTTTGGCATAAACACAAATTATTCTTACAGGGAAAGTATCTTTTCTGTAATTTTAATATTGAACTTAAATCAGATTTGGAACTTTTTTTAAAAAAATTGTCTGCTTAAACCTGTGACATTTAGAAACTTCTCTCTTTCACTTTTCTCATGAAGATACTACTACTTTCTCAAATGGCTTTACTTGTTTTTTTCACGTACAGTGACAAAACGAGTTATATGGATCTTTTAGCACCCAAGTTCATTCTCGAATTAGCTGTGTTCCTCTCAAAAACAGAAGCAAAAATAATTTCATAAGTAGCATATTTTTTCAGCATTACAATGATTGCCTTCAGAGCACAGCATAGCAGATATCACTGGATTAAACTTTAAATTAGTATGTACATACGTAAAAGAGTGAAAAACCAGCATGTGCGCATACACCCAGTATTTCTCCAGAGCACAGAAAGATGTAGTTAATCAAAGACAGGTTTAAGTTTTCATATGCTCACGGTTACTTCCTAAATGGTGGGGTGTCCTCCAGTGGGCTCTGATTTATGTGGACTGTGACAGATAAGAAGTTATCAAATATACCCGAGTACCAGCGGGCTACCAGGCTGTGAAAATTAATTATAAGCTCTCGTCCACTGGATCAGGCTACAGTGGTCTCATCCTTATGTGGTTAGGTAGATTAATATTTTCATTAGGAACCCAAACCCCTGCGTCTCCACGCCACAGGAGGCAACAAGGACCCCATAATTAGCTCAGTTTAAAAGCGAGCTCTTCTCCCTCCAGTCTCCTGCAGGGTAAACTGGGAAGCAGAAGGAACGAGGCAGTGTACAGACATGAATAACCACAACACCTGCATTAATAGATCACACTGAAGCACGTGTTAACTGTAATGTTCAAGTACATTTTATTAAGTGTTATAAAATATATACAATCTTAAAATACAGTGCATTTCACACACAGGCTGTAAGATCTCATTGGTATCACTACAGCACTGAAAAGATGATACATTTCCTATCAAATCAGCAGACCAGAAAGCTAGGAAAAAACAAACCTACTCTATTTCAGATTAAATCTCTTTCAACACCCCACTGCTTAAGGCTATATTTCTACTACCTGAGTTGATTTTGTTAACTTCACGATTTTTTGGACCTCTGCGGTGGGGAGGCAGAGAGGAGTGATTGTGCACACTTTTCAAAATACAAAACTAGCAAGAAAAAAGTTAGTAGTCACTTTGTAAACTTTGCATTACAAATATGTAAAAGAAAAAATTTGGTACTTACAAAACCGAATACAGCCTACTTAATAATCTTGAATCTAAAGTGAGATCAAGTAAAACAACATCACTTCATTTCATAATGTACTTCAGTTTCACCATACTTGAAAGTCATGCAAAAAATGATGCCTGTTTCTTCATGTCTATACCACTGTTATGTCACCAATCTTGTGTGCGATGTCATACTATAAAAAGAAAGAATATCAATAATCTACATTAACAAGAGGCTAAATACTGTAATACAGTCACTAAATGCAAGATTCAGATCACCACCCAAGTTACAGTCATTCAGATTAGAGTTTATATCAGTGTCTCACAGAAAACCAGTGTTGTGGTGTAGCAAATTGACTCCATTTCTCAGTGGACCTTAAATGACTGTAGGTTTAACTTAACAGCAAATTTTTAGTATCTTCACTTGGGTTATTTGAAAATCCTCACAGACTTCCCAGCACACACCTATTGCCATCCATTTTTAAGGTATCTGTCAAATCTGATTATGTGCCTCTTTCCCCAGTTTCATACCAGTAACTTGAACTACTGGAGAATCATACATTTTTGCTATTTACTGCTATAAACACTTGGTTTTCTCAAAGAATCCAGTGGCCCATTCCAACCCGCATACTTGCTCGTTTCACCATTTCCTTAGAAGTCAGTTCTAGTTCCTTGACTATTTTTGTTGACTTTTTCTGGGATACTTTTTTTGCACAAAAATAATAAAAAATAATTCTTAGTTCCAGTTACAGGTATAAGTTCTACATTCTTTGACTTAATATTCCAAGACTGATGTTGTAATAAAAATTGTAACTAAGCACTTTTGCTAGTATTCCACGCTGCAAAACTGCCTTTTCTGTGTGCTGCCTGTGCTCGAACTCTGCTGACCATCACCAGTATTGATTTTCCAAACATGACATTCTAACAGAAAACAACTCTTCCTAATTAATAACCCACAAATGTTATGGATATATTACATTTACTGGAAACATCTCATTTTCTTACTCCATTTCAGCTAATTAAAGGCTTTTGTGTTACTACACCAGTCCTCACAGAATATTAAAACATGCCCCAGCTCCACCATAGTTTTTCTGTAAGACCAGCAATTAAAAAAACTGACTCAGGCTACCTCTGTAACATCTCACTTTCTTCCTTGCAAACAGTCACATTGCAATTAGAATGACACATCAAATAAAATCTTCCAGTTGCACGTGACAGTAAAAATAACTAAGTACCTTCACAAAACCTTGCTTGGAAGCATAACTTGAATCAGTACCAAGTACTGCTTGGCATTAAATCACCACGTTTGCCTTCTTTCTGTTTAAAGAGATTTTCTAGCACAAGAATCTCTTTTACAGCTTCATTCTGGCTATTGTTTATATAATTAGTCTTTTAAGGAATGTAACAGTGCAAAAGTGTATTTTCAGGATCATTTATCTAATATCCATTTTTGGAAGATTTTGTCAGCATTTTTTTTTTTTCCTTCTAGAACTCATTTTCCACCCTAACCTAATACATCTATCCTCAGCTCTAGTATCACAGGAGCAAGAAGCCTAGTATCAGTCTGAAACTGTATTTGATCAAATTAACTGATAACTAAATAAGAGGCATATTAATTGGGACTGAACACTGAGGCGAGAAATCACCTTTCTACCTGTATTCCTGTCTGCACCACAGCTATCATAACACTCCCATTTCTGACCTCTGGTATTAATAGCTCTTGAACAGATAAGTAGTTAATAATTAGTAAACATGGGCCTTCTAAGTAAAGATTAAGCTGCTACCCACACAGTTCATCATATTTCACTCTATTGGAAAAGCCTGAAGAAACAGAGCTCTCACAGGCCAAAACATTTGTAAATGTAGCTGTTCTCAGGGGCAATGTAATGACTGCTCCCCATCCAGTATGTCCTGTTTGCTCCCTTTCATGAATGAGTCAAGAGAGAATTAACATACTCTGCTTACGAAGAAAAAAAACCTGCTGTATGGCACACAGAGATGAGCTGGGATGGGGTGAGAGCTTTTGATCACCCAGTTGTTTGGAAAAGCAAAAGTTTTTAAAAATCAGATGCTTAAATGAGCTAGAAAGGCAAAAAGGGAACAAATACAATGTGATCTTTTCTCCTTTGCCCGCATTGTCCTGATACTTTCAGTCTTGATTTTCTTCTTCTTTCCTTCTCTACCGAGGGGAAAAAAAAAAGAGTAAATAAAAATTCAGTCTGGCAAGTGAACCCTAGCATGCAGCTAGAGGTTACAAAGCAAAAACAAAATGGAAAAAAATTCCACCCACCAGTGTTGTAACTTATAAACAAGATGTGGTAACTCTTTTGGATATTGCAAGGAAAAATACCAACTAACGAGAAGCCCAGGTACTTGCAATCACAACCTTACTACATTTAAACTAGAAAAATGGGGGCCAGTCTAAAATACAATACATGGTGTATTTAGTTTAAAGAGTCCAAGGCCTAAACCAAACACAAACGAGTGAAACCGGTTAGAAAAAAAAACCTGATAGAAAAGATGTGTGAAAGGAATGACCCTTCAAAAAGGTGTGTTCAATAGCAACACACTATACTCAGAAAAGGGAAAAAATGTCTAAAAGTCCATCCTGCTTCAGTGGTGAGATAAATCCAGCAGTCAGAAATAAAAAGGCAGCATGTAACAGAAAGAGGAAGGTCAGCCAACAACAGAAGCAAGAAGCTGTAGGCAGAGGAAAGTTGTATAAAAAGCCAAAAAAACAAAGAGTAATTTGTTGCTGACAGGGCCAATGCAAGGACAAGAATGAACTTTGTCTCTCTCTGTACACCTCAGCCTGGCAGTGTTAAGTATCCATTACTAGGTTCCTCCAATATCAGTAATGATGAACGGTGGGGAGAAGGAGCATCAAGTGACCCAGCTGACTGATGAGGGCCACCAGCCCAGGTGAACACTCTTACATATGCTGTTGAGTGGAAGGAGAGAAGCTGTCTCCTTCCAAGGTGATGCCAAGCAGGCATCCAAGTTGGATCTCTGACAATGCCTCCAGAGGAAACATGTTTCCCCATGCACTGGCAATGGGCTTTGAGGGCTCAAGATCTGCTCTACTAGTGTTTTTACTACAACTTGAAATACTTGGGTAGTGCTACAAGTACTGGAAGAGTGACTATTGTCAGGACAGAACTGAAAAACAGCAAACAGCAGGAGACAACCAGAGATGTTCAGACCAAGGTAACTATCTTTAAACACATATATTTGAAAATTTCCTGTCATTATGAAGTGAAAATAAGCAGCAGTTGGGCAGCTGGTGAGGATCGAAAACACTCAAGGATAGTCATGACAGAGCCAGGACATCAACCTTACTCCTTCCCTTCGTTCATCAGAATCCCTTGCCTTGGGACTATTATTGTTATTGTAGGTGAGTGAGCTTCTGTTAGCCATGTCGAGCATTAAGGATGTCCTAAGCTTCCCTGCATGTTCAGCAATTTCCCCTCCCCACCTACAAACCATAGAGCTGGCAGCAGCTTAGCTAGTTAATATGGTTGGCACAGACTCGGGATATTGTCAGGATAAAACTCACGTGTGCAATATAATGACCCAATTTTCACTGTCAGCTGGATACCCCACTCAGAGTGCTGATTAAAATCCTAGCTTGCCCAGGTAACACCACTGGCAGGGCAATTATCATAATTCAGGCAACAAAAAGGACTGTTGAGAATCAAGGCTCTAACACTCCTTCCAGCTCTTTCATCGAGGAATAAAGGATTTTAGTGGGCTGTCTGGATTCCTGCCTGCCCACCCAGTTCATGCACTATTAAAAAATCACATTCACATGCATATATCATATTTAAATAATATACCTAAAATACTTCAAGTAGCAACATAACCTTGGTTTTAAAAACACATAATTGATGTTTAGAACATCAATGCCTTTCAAGTATGCAAGCCTAGCATGATCAGAACTGTACGTTATCTGCACAAGAATCACAATTTTCATTGTCTTGCTCCTAAAAGAAAACCAACAGATACAATTATGATGTGTCTGAGGAATTTTTTTTCCTTAATGAGCTGCAAATGAAGAAAATCATTGCTGACCTTTACTTCAGTTGAAGAAAAAAGACATTTTAATGACTGGCTGTAAGCTCTGGTCCATACTAGTCAATCAGGCTTCAGCTACACATTTTTTTTGGTAAATAAAAGGGATGTAGAAGTACATACTTCTAGCACAGCAATAGCATGTGCAAAGGTAATACAAATACAGCATTTATCACAATAACTTAAAAATCGTCAACAACTACATTCATGTCTCAGCTGTACATTTCCTTCAGTGATCTCTGTACAGTTTACAGCTTTTTGTCATATAGAAAAATGTCTTAAATTATTGAGATTACAATAACCCTTTTCTTACCTAAATTATTTTCCTGCTCAAGCAATAAGAAAATAACTTTCCAGCAATAAAGAAGGTTATTTTGCTTTCTGCTGGAAAATGTAACATTTGTTAATAAGTCAGGGCAAACCATCATAGAGCCGTGCAGTCGTGTTCGCCCGCAGAAAGGGACACAGACTGCCCAAGCATCAGTGTGAGAGAGCGTTCAGTATTTCCAAATTCAAAATTCATTATTTTGTTCCAACTCAAAGCATGCTGGGTCTCTTTAGCTTGGAGAAAAGGAGACTGAGAGGTGACCTCATCCATGTTTACAAATATGTAAAGGGTGAGTGTCAGGACGATGGAGCAAAGCTTTTTTCAGTAATGACTAATGATAGGACAAGCAGCAATGGTTGCAAACTGGAGCATAGGAGGTTCCATGTGAATATCAGGAGAAACTTTTTCACTGTGAGAGTGACAGAGCACTGGAACAGGCTGCCCAGAGAGGTTGTGGAGTCTCCTTCACTGGAGACATTCAAAACCCGCCTGGATGCGTTCCTGTGTGATGTACTCTAGGTGACCCTGCTCTAGCAGGGGGGTTGGACTAGATGATCTTTCGAGGTCCCTTCCAACCCCTAGGATTCTGTGATATTTAGCCATAAAATGTTTTTTCCAAGTAGGTTGGAGATGATATGGGAGACCATGGCACTTTTTTGCAAGTTCTGTGTTTTAAGCACAGTGAGCTTTTCCATCTTAAATTGGAATAAAAAGTCACTAAATTAAATAGGTTACCTAAAGAGATCACCCAAACCACAATTCAAGTCTGAAGTCAAAGACATTACAATTTTTATTCAATTTTATATTGAATTACAGAATGCAAGGATGAAAACAGGACAAGACCGAACAGTTCATTTGAAGCTGTGCCCTTTCAGTACATCGTAATTTGTCTTGTGTACCAACAAGAAACATTAAACCGAAGTAATTTTGTATTTTACAGCTCTTACAGCTTAGATGAACTGTTTCTGGTCTTGACAGTTACAGGATTGGAAGTGACATGGAAGGGCATTTTATTTATCCGGATACGAAGTTCAGTGCTAGCAGCTACAACATAAGCTTTTTGACATGTTCCACAAATCACCAGCTGTGCCCCAGAGCTGCCATCTTCTTTAGCAGTCACAAGCAATCCAGTAGTTTTATGTATTACCACCAGTTGCCTTTATTTCTGGCTTAATGGTATCAGTTTCCCTCCCACCTGAGTTATTCTACTAGCAAATGGAAATCTAGAACAATAATTTTATCTTGATTTCCTCCAGTTAAATAAGGCACAGCACAAGTGTTGTGACTTCCATAACTGTTTTCTTAGAAACTCCACCAGTTCGGGTGACTAGCGAGTCATCTGTGAGCAGCTGCTGCTGCTGGTGGTTGCAATCAGACACCTTAAACACTGAGAAGAGATGCTCTGCTACACTCTATAACTTCGTGAAATTTGACTAATCCTGACTGCTGCTTCACCAGGTATTTCATATCACCAAGCGATATGAAATAAGGAGATGCAGATTCCTGTGTGGGATAATGGTTTCACTTACAAATCACAGAGCAGGCCAAATCGTAAGCTATGAAAAGGTGTTGCTTCACTTGTACAGCAGTAAATTGCCACACGAAACAAAATCTCAAGTTCCGTATTCACACAGAACCTAACTTATAAAATTGACATAATTGGAAGCTATTATACTAATGGTACTAAATTACTTTTATAGCTCCTTACCATCTGATTTAGTATTCCTCGATACTGCATTCTGAATGAGTTGCTACCTACCCTGAGTGACCACTGCAGCCCTGGAGATGTTTGTACCCATAGCACCAAGCAATCACCATCTGCCCCGTCTGAGGTGCTCAGCAGCCTTTAGCCCACAGCTTCTGACAGTTTCTTTATGCAGCATTACTGGCAACAAAACAACCAAAGACATCACATGCAGAAATGACTTCATGGTAGGAACCCTGCAATTTAAGCTGGGAAGATACGCTGGCTATGTAAGCAACTCTACATGCAAAAAAGGTTTTGCAGACTGTCTGAAAAGCTTAAGTCAGATGCTGCTGGAAACCAGAGTAGGGAAACACTGCAGGAAGTTGGACAGCAAGTTCATTTGTGTTTCCAAAATACAGATCCCTTCTACAAAATTCCTCACAAACCAATCAGACTGGCTGTATTCCTCTCCTTGTTTTGCAATTTGGCAAAGTACCATGGGAAAGAGTCCAAGACCCTTCAGGTACAGCACTCTACTTTCGTCCAGCCTGCCTGCAGCTCACAGAGCCGCAGCATCCAGCCCCGAGAAGTGGGACAACTGTCATTGCATCACACAGCTTTGAGCTTCCCAGCGGACATACTGCCTCCAGAGGTTCTTCCCCGAGGAAAAAATTAGATTACTGAAGGTAAAATGATGTGCCTTCAGATGTTAACGTCTCTTCTAATATTGCCACGTTTTAAAATCATTATATAATCAGGTTGTGTAACCAACACGCTCAACTTCTTCATGGAGCTACTCCATCCCCGCCGACATTGAGCAACTCTGGCACCGTGCAAGTGTCCTGGGTGCAAGTTGCATAACTTTAAATGTTTCATGAATAATATGGTAGAATTGTCCCTCACCTGGGCAATGCTCTCTAAAAAAAAAAAAAAAGGAATTTCAATGACTCTGCTGATCCACTAAAAATGAGGACCCATTTAAGCAGCTGCTGCCACTAAATGCTACTGAGTTTGCATCTGCAAAGGGACCTGGACAGTACTCAGCCCCTGAAGACTCCAAAACTCCAACTCATGATGGTGACACATTTGACTTACTGAAAAATGAAAATTAAAGGCTCCTTAAAGCGTGTCTGTGTTCAGAAACTTGACTTTGAATGGAAGTCAGAAGCAGGGACAATGCAATCCTCTGGCCAGTTTTCTGCAGGAGTGGTTATCTTATAAAATTAAAGGTTCATATTCTCCCGAGAGCTGAACCTGTACTGTTCTGCAGAAAGCCTAAAGCAAGTTCAAAAAGCCACAGAATCACTGTAACTCAAGTACAGACATTTTTATATTAAGATCCAAGTCATCATTTTGGGAACAATCACCTACAGTCATCCCGCAAGTGAAATGTAATTTTAAAGTAAGCTGTGACTTTGAAAGGTAGACAACATTCATAGCTTCTTTCAGTCTACTCTCACTTTCGCTCCTTGATCAGCTATTTTCTTCACAAGCTCCTTTGGTTATGGATTCTACACAAAAGAAAGGCTAAGTGGCTGTTTCCTAAAACAGTCTGACAGTTAATTGCCTATCAGAACTATCATAGAGCTTTAAAGAACCCAAGCTTCTCCATCTGAGAAGTAAATTTGAAATGGTAAGCTCAAAGTACACAAAGTTGCTCAGAGGAAAAAAAAAAGTGAGGAAGGCATTTTGAGAAACTTTACTCAATGCAATTTCTAATACATATATACAGACCACAAAGGTTTTGCAGAACCACCACGTGATGAGTGCCTTCTGTTCTTTCAGGACACTCTCAGGAAAGGGCTAGCTGCTTTGTTGGAATTGCCAGACAACCTGCAGGTATTCAGATTCTCCAATTCACAATCTTCTCATCTCCAGGTAAGAGACCTGGAACAGCTGAAGCATTGCAAGTGCTCCTGCCTAAGGTTCCTTCCCAGCCTTATGTTTTAGAGTAACTATTGAGAACATTCCAGTATGTTTTTAAAAATTATCACTACATTTGTATACCTACAATTAAAAACCTCAAGTATACATTTTAAAATATCTAAGGTTCTACTTCTTTGAAATTAATGGGGGGGAAGGGGGAGCAAGAAACGAAATTATTAATGCCAGTGTGGTATACACAGCCTTATTTATTAGTTCACTTCCAACTACATAGAGAAAGCTGAAACCAAACACAAGTGCTGCTTTAAAATAAAGACAGACTACTGTTTTCTCCAACAGTTTTATTTCAAAAAGTACACAAGTCTGTCATGGAACTACAGCATTTTAAAATTTTGGATTTAGTTTTTACAAATTCACTCACAATACTTGTATTTTAAAATAACATTCCCCCAAAAGTGTGAATATAAAACCTCAGACTGAAATTCATATCAATATTCAAGTCCATGCTTTGTGCATGAGAAGTGTAATGTAACATCGTAACATTTTGGATTCCAGTAATATTATTGCTCCAATTTCAATTGAGCTGTGCCTCAATGCTAGAGGACCAATAACCAAACAGTCCCATAAAGCACCTATCAAGTGTATAGAACAAGCTTTAAGTGACACAAGTGGTATTATGCCGTCAGACTGGAACAAAGATCTGAAGTGATCCAGAATATACACTGTTAAGAACAAAACCAAAAGCTTATCATGAACACCAGTAATATACAATATTCAGCATTACAGAAAAACTTGCAATTAAGAAGTCTTACTTGTACTAATTAAGCAGGAAGCATACATCTAACATGAATGCGACTGGAGCTGATAAAGATGTATGCATTGTACATTTCGTTCAAAATCATGTTCTACCCCTCCAGCAAGGCATTTCTGCGCACTACACAGGTTTGGAAGAAGTATTGATTTTTAGGTGAGGAAGTTTCACACAAATATCTTTAAATATCCATTTCAGAAAGTTTATGAAAATGCTTGCAACGTATGGACAAGTGTTACATAACCTCTACAGTATTACAAGTCTAACACTTTATTCACACCATGCTAAAATAGAGGGGTTTCTCCTATACACAGTAGTCCTCCACAGGCAAGTTTACAGTCATGACATTAACTAGACATTTCTTGAGTTCACTTAGAGTATTTACATAATGGTATCACCCTCCCCCCCTTTTTTTCTTTTTAATAAAAAGAGACATTAAAAATGCCACCTTCTAACTGGTATATCAGCTGCCATCACTTCCTAGAAGAATCCTATTAGAGTTGTGTTTAACCAGTTCACCTCCTACAGCTAGAAACCACTGCTAAACTATAGTAACTGCTTCTGAAAATCAGTCTAGTGTAAGTGAACAAACTATTTACTAAAGAAATAATTTATAATAGCAGTATTGCGTTTTCAAAACGGCATGATGATACCAACTTGAGGCAAAGTTTACCCCAAGTCAAAGGTTCTTTATTTCAGATAAGGACTATGTCAGATTCTATTTCTTTTATTTTCCATGCAATTACATAAATAGACAGACACTGTCAAGGCTGCTAAGCCTAACAGCTAGGCTTTGAGGGCACATCACACTGTCCTTCTGTTCTGTCCATTTATTATTTTGTACAAGCTGACAGAGCATTAAGCATGTGCAAACTCTGCTCTGTACACTTTAGTGAGATAAGTTTCTGTTCTTGAGTGTCTTAGGGCTTACCTGACCAAAAGCACAAGGTCTCAGGCCAAAAAAAAACCAAAACAAAAAACACACCACACAACAAAACCCCAAAACAAACAAAAGCAAACAAACAAACCTAAACCCACATCTAATCTCACATATGTCCACAGATGGCTAAGAACCAAATTCAGTAGGTTTGTTGCCTGGTTGCTTAGGTTTATAGCTACCTCTCAGTCTGTGATTCAGTCTAGTTTTGTACTCAACTTTATCTACAATAACTATACCCTTTTAATTAAGGAAGGCCTCAGTTTCGAGGTAAACAACGTACAATGAAAATCTCGGAAGTCTCTTCTATCACAATAATTGGATGCAAGAAGATGTCTCCTCATCTACTGTTCTTTGTAAGCATGTTTGGCACAGTTGCTAAGCCTATTATTTACCATGCAAGTAAAAGTCAATTCTCCGTCTCATTGGTCGTAACACTTAGATCATAACTAGCAATTAAAGGAGTAACTGACATTTTGAAATACAGAACAATACAGAGAGAGCCACTGAAGTTACATCCAAAAATAGGCATGAAGAGGTATAAATAGTACGTAAGAATCAAGAAAACAGATCACAGTGTCATGTTTTAGAAACTGTACCATCATGTAAGCACCTGTTCAAACAGTAAATTTAGGCACCAGAAATTTCATAAAAACTGAAGTTACAATCAAAGTTTATTGAAAAGGCACACATGAAAGATAAAAAACCTGATCTCTAACAGTATCAGTTTACAATCTAAAAGAGTCCCAAATGTGTAAAACTTTAAGTCTAGAATATTAATAGCCACTTAACTTCCTAAATTCAGTATGAAGGGTATGTTCTTTACATTAACAGTGCCAGTCAAAAATTGTGCACCTAACTACAGGTAGGAAAAACATTTAGTAGTAAGCCAAAGAATTTATCACAGATCTCTAAGCAGCTACAAAAAGGCAGACACTAAACCTAGAAGTCTGGGGAAATGTTCTCTCACACTATTGCTACATACAAATAATCCTAACATCTTTCAACAGGCTATTCAGATATTTCCTTCATCAACATCAGTGCCACATACTATATGCCTTTAGAGTTTTCCAAAACACCTTGCAGTTTAACATCTATAGCTAGAAAAAGCTGAGGGGACTCCCCCTCCAGCCCTGCAGCACAGGATGGGGAAAGAAAGTAGAGAATAGGAAAGAAGAAAAAAAAAAACCCACAAAGATTCAAACTGCACTAAGCTTTAAATCCAGCTTCCATGGGTATATAACATCAGTCAACAGAAGCTATCAAAAGTCCTTAAGTAGGCAAGATTATAAAGCATTGCAGGAGGAACAGAAAATTCCTTAAATTTGCAAATCTGGGAAGAAGGAGTTTTAATCTTGAAACATGAGATTTGTATCAACAATTCTGGGTAACTATTTCCTCTCACATTCCGGTTGCATGAAGCTCTTGCTTTTGAAAGTCTTAATGTCTGTTAATAAGAATATTTAGGGCCGTTGAGAAGAAGCAAAGAGAAATGAACATTTAACCCCTTGCAAATTCATACAGAAAGCTATTAGCATCTTAAGTAAAGGCTACTGCTGCTTGCATGTGTATGAGAAAAGATGTTTCCAAAGTGATGTTAGAGCAAGAGGACAGATAACCAAATACCAGTTACTTAACAGCTTTCATTAAAACCCAAGGAGCTTCTAGGTAATTAGTTTGAAAAAAAGCACTGCCTTAGCATCTAAACAGGCTTTGGAAAATGCAAGGTACAATTAAGTAAGACTTTAATTCTTAACTAAGATATTAATTCTTAATGTAACAGTAACAGTTCACCTATTGATTTTAAAGCTTAGATACCACTATCAACAACCTGATAGGACCTCTTGCATCAGATAATGTAAGTATTATGTCATCTGACATGACTAGAACTGATTATTACAGAAAATTCATGTTTCAAAGAGCTTGCAAGGTCTCCTGTCACGTTTCCACTCACTGAAATTTTAAATTCAGAATAGATTCAATAAATTAATTGAACCAATCAAATAACTGGTGGCCCCTGAAATAATAGCTCAAGAAGTGCTCCAATCATCACTAGGTTAAAGAACTGCATAAGTACTCAGAGTCTGAACAGAATTCAAAGTCATCCTCAGTATTTCAGCCCCCTGCAACTTTATCAGGCAGTGGCCGAGTTAAAATATTCCTGTTATTCTAAAACTGAGGATAAAGTTTCAGGAACTCTGAGAACTTCATGATCTACATGTGAAATACTTTTGTTACTTCTCACTTGTGTCTTGCTGTTACATATTCAGAACTGCACGTTAGCTGACAGTGTCTCTTCAGCAACCTACCAGAGGTCCAAATACCTTCAGTGTCTGATACTCATTTAGGAACTTCAATGATTTTAGCAAATAGTTCAACTGTCATTTACTAATAAGTTTAACATTAAAAATGAGAACTGGTGACTTTTCAAACTAACTTGTTCATTTTCTTCAAGGAAAATTGCATGCCATTGTTTAAATGAGGGATGGAACGCAGTAGTTTTCTCTAACACAACAAACACTTAAAAAACAGCATTTAAATTAGTAATATTTTATACTATGGACCCATCTTTGCTTTGTGCTGGAATCATCACAGGAACAGCTCCCATTCTACTTAAATTAGGTGCAGCTACCTTTGAAGGTGCAAAGGTTGGGTTTGGGCCAGGAGTACGTTCAAAGTCTTCACTTGGGACTTGGCTATACGGAGTTTTGGCATATCCTTCCATGTTTGAGGGAGACATCGAACCCAGAGAAGAGCGATTGCTGCCTATGTAGCTGCGGGCTGTTGAACTGCGACTTTTTGGAGGTGGAACATCTTCTCTGAAATAAAACCAGTTGAACAAATTTTCAGTTTCTTTCTTTCTATTTTGGCACAGTAGATAAAAGAGGCTCATATATGACTAAGTTAAACAAACAAAAAAAAAATCAAGTACTCACTGAATTTAGAATCTTTACTGGAATTAGACATGACTGCCTCCACCATATTCAAACCAGAAAGTTCTCTGACAAGCTGTATGTTAATAAGCTTTCCAGATTAAGACCAAAGTCTCAACTGTTAAGTATCTTACTTGCAGAAACACACATTTAAAAGTTAATCTACAAATATTACTGCTCAGAAATTAGAGATATGTCATTACCTGATATCATGATGTACTTCTTTCTCATATTTCTTCTCTCTATGTTTCTTACAGCAACAGAAGATGAGAAAAGCCAGTACAGACAGACCCAGTAGAGTTCCTATAATAGCTCCAGCGATTATACCAGCTGTATTTATAGCTAGAACAGATAAATAACAATACTATTTGATAAATGTCAAATTCATACGACCAGCTTCTTTTCTCTCAACTAACATTAAAAACACTGTGTTTCCACATGAACCAGGTGAATAGTGTATCACTGAATCAGAGGGTATGCTTCAGACACATGCATTTAAAACAGTAATATGTGTTACAGTTTTCTGCATGAGAAGCAGCATTTTGGGAAGTAAATACTTGAAGTGGCAACCATCAGTTACACAACAGGGTTGGTTTTTTAACCTTTTAGGAGTTTAGAAAAAAATGATTATTAAGTTTTAATACACAAAACTACGTGACCATTACACAAACACTTACGAGGGGTGACATTCAGCGGAACAGAACATTCATCCATGCCAACTCTGTTTGTGGCAACACATTGGTATGTACCAGAGTAATCTTGAGAGGCATTTTTCAAGAGAAGTTCCCCTGTATTTTTATCTACAAACAACAAAAGGGAAAGGTTTACCACATCCTGAAGTTTAATTCCATATTCAATACTACAGGATTATTAATCCAGCACATAAGATGAAGCCTTACCTAAAAAATGTTGTATGAAAAAATACTCAAAAACAAGTCTAACATGCTGCAAAATACTATTATTTGTAAAAATCTTTTACCTTGTTAGAAATTTATTCCCCAGCATGACTCAATATTAAAGCCTACAGAGTAATAGTTCTGTCAACAGAAAGACAGATGCTTAGAGTCACAAAATCTCTCAATCCAAGACAGAACTCTAAAATACAAAAGATTAACCACATCTCAGAAGTGCCTTTCACTCCCCTCTGTCTAAACTGATTCTACACACTAGCTCAGATGCCTGCAGAACCCATGTTCAACGTGAGGTGGACCTAACCTAAACACTGCACTCCAACAGGTGACCAATTCAGTCTGGCCATGCTGACAGAACAGGAGACGTGAATCAGTGAAAACAAAGTATTTTCCCAGGGCTTCCAAAGCCATTGACAGCTACCTCTGAGATTCTACTACATGAACTTCAAGCGGTTTGCATGCTTTAATTGCTAAGATTTGCCATCAGCACTACAAGAGCCTACATCACAGGAACAAAGCACCACACAAATACTTGGCTCTTCCTGCTGAACAAGAAGTTAGGTGGTATCTAGATTTCTGTGAATATGTTCCGTGTCCCCAAACCTACATTCACAAGCCCAAAGCAAACACTGTTTATTGAATTACATGCCACTTTTGCATACTTCCTTTGTCACTTTTGTCCAGCACTGATACTGTCAATTGATTTTTGTTACCATGAGACAAATTTGGGATCTGGAGAAACAGAGAATAACAGAAGCTTAAGATCTTGATTGGTACAGACAACACTAGTGATCAACTGTTCACTTTCAAAACAATAAGAGATATCAGACAGCACTACCAGAAGGCAAGGTCAAAATGAAGAACAGTATGAGGTTTTTCATGTGTAGCTGATTTTTAGAGACCTGTGTTCCAAGATATTACAGATTCTAATAGATAACAAGAGTTTAAACAAGACTGGAACAGAAATCTGTTTTTGTTTGTTTTAAATCAACTAAGCTGAAACCACATCCGAATTTCCTGAGTAAAGGGATGATAGGAGACCCCTATGAGGAAGAACTACACAAGTTCTCATTCTCTCCCCTAGACATTCACTTTAGCTACTTTTTGATACGATACCACTTTGTCTTGTGTGTCCTGCAGAACCCAAGTTAAAATACGTCTATTTGCAAGCAGATTCTTAAACTGCTTCATCTGCAAGGAAAAAGTACCATTGAGTTTTAAGATTTCCATAACTAAAGAAGATCAAAAATAATGGTTACTGAGCAGTACTTTTTAAAAAAATACTCTGGAATAATTTTCACAAAGCCAAAACCAAATTAACCTTCTGCAATTAAGTTCTCACAATAAAAATCCAATACCACCACTATAATAATTTGGGATCCATCAGTCAAAATTCATAACATCTAACTCTTTCCTGGATGTCAGCTCTTGTAAGAAGAGGGTAAGCTTTCTTTTCTGCCTTTTCTCCTTTACTCTGACAGCTTTTCTTCTAAAGACTCATATCCGTTTTTAAAGAAGTTCTGTCACTTGACCAGAAAGTAAAAACGTCAATTCAATCTCTAATAAAATTCAAGCTTTTTACCTCCACTTCCCTGAAGGCAGCTCTTACCACTGATCTAGACTGTTCTGACTCTTACCCACTGTCCACCTGCACACAAAAGCAGCCAACATCACCAAGCAAGAGAACTCACAACACTCGTTCATGCACAGATGAGCATGATCCTGCAGCTTAATGGTTAGAATTTCAACTGAAAGCTTAAAACATGTCCCATTATGAACTAAAAACAAAACAGAAAGAAAAAACAAACAAACCCCCCCCCTTGTTTCAAAGTCAGTTTTAGTATCCAGTGAGAGGACAGAAGCGATGCTTATCTTGACTAGTGTATACCAAAATTAAGTACAAGATGCTCGCAAATGAAGATAAACCAAAAACATGTATGCAATCTTTAAGTGTTTAGGAATAATTGAGTTTGACAATACTCAGCACGGAAGTGGGAGGAAGTTCCTTTGTGCCAGATACTCTTCTCCAGTCATAAGACAAAAGCGGGGATCCTTCTTGTGATGCACACTTCAAGATAATGTCTTTTCCAATCTCCTGCGGTCCTTCAACGGAACATTTAGTTCTTGCTGGCTTTACTAATAAACAAAGCATTAATGAAGTAATTAATAATAAGCTCGATAAAAAAATGCTTACTAGTTGTGTTCTAGTAGGTCAGTTCATTTTGCTGAAGACAAAGCTTGTACAACAAACTGTTTCTACGCATAGGAAAACTTCCCACAAAATACAAGCCATGTAGAATTTTTTTTATTGCTTATTTTTCTGATTATTACTCACTTCATCCCCTAGAACAGAATGATGCCCACGCCCCACAAAGTCTCAATAATAGACACATCATCATAGATTCATTATGACTTTGCCTGACAGACGTTTTCATTTCATGTATCAAATACAGGGTGGAATAAACACATTAAAAGCGTCACTGAAAATTCAAGAAACAAATTATCTTACCATGTACAGTCAACTGTAATTTTTGGCTTTGAACTCCAGGAGCCTTCTTCACTTTGCACTGGTATGTGCCAGTGTCTGCTGACTTTAAATTCAGGATATCCAATGAACCATCACCAGATCTGGGATCAGGATTAGTAAACTGCATCCGCCCAGTCGTAGCAGCATAATAATGATTATAAATTCTGTCTACAGCATACATAATTATCTATAAATAAAAGAATATGGTTCAAAAATCCACTTGGCATTTAAACATTCAAAATAATTTAGTGTCTTCAGATTATTGACAGTTTCTTTCTACTGTTTTAAAACATCCCAGAAGTATGACATAGTCAAACACCTCAATCTTCAAAATACCACACACAGCTGTCTAATGAACACTCCAGCCAAACACCTGTCCAAGTAGCAGCATGTCAGCATTGACTTCTAGATGAAAGAAGACTGTCTAAAATTGTTCTCATCTTTGTTCTGTCAAATCTCTCTACTAAAAGGAGTCATCTTTTGACAAGGTTTCCAAAGAAATGAAAGAGTTAATAACTAGCAAAAAGAGTTAAATTCTTTATATTTAAAATCAAATTCCTGATTGAAAACTGATTTATGGGAAAATAGTGCAGGTACAGAAGCATAGTTTTTCTTTCTGTAACTGAAGCAGTTTTAATTTTAGAGTCCTCCTTTAGAAGACAAGTATATAGTGAGAAATTTCTTCACATTTCACACTTAATCTGCTATTCCAAAGTTTCTACTGTATTTCATATGACTGGTGCTTCAAAGTAATTTAAGATCACAAGCATCCCAGCCTAACAAGGTGGAAGTTTAGGAAGTCAGTAATAAAGTTCATGCATTGACCTACTCAACTGAATTAACACCGTCCAAAGAAGTCTCTACTTACTATTAGTTCCTTCTTTTGATTATCTGCTGGTATCAATACCCACTCAATATCTAGTGGGCCTTCATCTTCTTCCGAGAGTACAAAAGTACATGGCAATGTAACTTTCTCTCCTTGTGCTTTTTCAAACATTGATGGCTCAACTGGAGTTATGCTTAGGCTTCTCGTTAGACCTATAAAAATATATTTTAGTTTTATAAACACTTCACATGTAGTTTGCACTTGAGTGTTATATAATGGTATATACTCAAATCCATCATATACTTTTCCTGTGTAGAGATCATGTCATTAGTCAGACTTGTCACCGCTTAAGAGATTCTGTGCAATACAATACATTACTTAACACAATGCAATAAACAGACTGCTATATCTTTCAAACCATACAGGTTTTTTTGTAGAATTCAAGTCCCATACAACGCTAAATAAATGAAGATTTTCAGCAGCATGTTTTTCAAGTTATTAGAAAAATCACCCTACTAATACTCCTTCACTGGTAAAATGAGAGCACGAAGCACTGAGGAGGTCTGCCAGGATGGACAGAATTATCGTGAAGTCCTAGGTTAGATCAAGTTATGTTACTCTGCCTTGAGGTATAAGGGCTGTTCTATTTACAGGGAGTGGACAATTGAATCCTTTCCCAAAAATCTCAATTAGTTTTTTCCATTTGTTCACCCTTTCTGCTTGTCCTACGGCTCAAGAAAGGCTGTGTAATCCCCACCAGCACCCTCTAAGCAAAACATTTCCAAACAACAAATTTTCCTCAATTCAGCCCTGAAAAAGAATCTATACAGTGACCCAAACAGACTTACTCAGAAGGCGTGAATCAAGATTCCCTCTTTTTTATAAGAAAGAGGCTTCCCTCATCACATGGACAGACCCACACACCGCCACCAGGAAGTGGAAAGCTCCCTTTGCTCATTAAGCAAACAGGTTTGGCATTTGTACATCCACTGTTTGTCCACCTTGCTGGGTACCATGCTCATATTTTCAGTCATTTCATGTGCGTAGGTTGCTGCCAACCATAGCTACACAGTCACACGGTTGTTAGCACAGACACAGCAGATAGAAGGCCACAAGAGTGGCCAGTGAGAAGACATTGGTTTGGTGTATATGCAGAATTACAGCCTCAGACGAAATAAAATTAACAATTATTATAAACAGTGAGTTTACACTCTAACTTGCACTTCTTCATACAGTAGAGAAGTTGTAGTGCATTTCTGCAGTAGAGTTATTCTCCTATCCTCTTCAAGTTATTCTCCTATCTTAAAATTTTGCTCTGCATTGTGTCTTCGGATTCTTTTCCTGATGTCAAAACAGAGGGATCTTTAATAGGTATTTAAAAAAATAATTCAAAAAGAGAAAGCAACTGACATACTAAATTTGAGACAAAAGCCTCCAGGACCTTCACAATTGCTAATTACAAACATACAGTTACAAGTTAGATAGGGTAATTTCACTTCCAGCCATTCCTGGTATGACTTTACATGGCACTACCTTCATTCCAGAAAAAAAATAAATACAAGAAACATTAATTTGAGGTAAAAAGATTTAAGTGCAATGCTTCTTACCAACCATGTACTTCTTTCTCTAAGATAATTCTAACATGTTTGTATTTCCCCTTTTTTGACTACTGTAAACATATCTGAGCAACTAATTCTCTGCTATTATGCTGAAATGAAACTATTTCCTAAATGATACTGATCTCCATGAATACTGATTGACTTGCTACAGTTGCTAACCCCTTCGAAAGGATCCTTTCGGATTTCCACGTGTATAACTAGGCATTCTAAACCTCTTAAAAAGGTCATTTGGCAAGTGAAATACATTACAGTGCAATCCTTAAGTTTGGTCAGTTTTACATAAACAAAGACAGTATTACTACTAAGCATCAGTCTGTAGAAATGGGTAGATTCAGAGTAGATTCACATTTCCATAAAGCACAGCAGCAAAGAATTCAAATCCCTAATCTGTTTTTCAGCGACTCCTCTGTTCCCTGCCTCCCCACTGCCTCATTAGTGAACAGCAACACAATATTCTCAAATTCATCTCCAAATTGCATTTCTGCATTTTCATTTTCCTGTATTAGACAAGTGAGATGGGATGTCAAGGACAGTTTAGTGACTGACATTACTTCCTTAAAAGCCTCAAATCTGTAAAGTGGAAAATTAAAAGCTTTCATTCTGAAATAAGAGTTAATCACTGAAGCAACACTTCTGCTCTGTGACAGCATCTCCAGTAACAGTTCCATTGCCGCTTGAAGTCCCACAATAGATGACCACAGAACACAAGTCTGCTCTCCCCTCTCCCCAAGGGGATCTGCTGGGGATCCCACCAAGTGCTCAGTAATTCAGGTGAGAGGAACACAGTAACATCTGCCTCCTCACAGCACGTAGTGGGTAACAGAGTTCATACTTCAGAGATGCTACAACACATCTGTACTACTAAAGTATAAAGCCCCTGAGAAAAAAGTATAAACCTGCTGACACACACATCATGGCTGAAACAAACTGGACAGACGAGTGCTCATATGTTCACTGCTTTTCTAAACAAACAGGACTTGTATAATCAATGTTTTATTTTCCTCCCTCTTCTGCCATTACTTGTTAATCTCTTTGACAATTTCAACCAAACACAAAAGCAGAAATAACAGTCCAGTACCACTCAAAGTCCCTGGAGTTATTCATCTGTTCTGACATGGCTAACAAGCATTAAGATTCTTCAACTCTCTCTTGCCTCTTCACCACCAGACAGCTCCGTATGAGTGTAATTTCAAATGGACATCACACAAACTGTTCCTCATCCAGATGGCACAACACTGAGAAAGGGAACAAGTACACCAGTGTGCTGGGCCGGTGTGTGGGGCTTTGGCAGCAGGCGAGGGCCCATGGGGCAGCTCCTGTGAGAAGATGCTGGAAGCTCCGCTGGCTCCAAAGCCGGACCCTTCTCTGGCCGAGCCCATCAGCGACAGTGATAACGCCTCTGAGGGCAATGTGTTTAAGAAGGGGAAAAGGAAACTGCAGAAAGACCTGCAGAGGAGAGGGGGAGATGAGAGCAACCCGTGAGCTGAGATGGGAAGGTCAGGAGGGAGGGAGGTTCCGGGGCAGAGGTTCCCCTGCAAGCCCATGGTGAGGTGGCTGCTGTCCCCCTGCAGCCCACGGAGGAGCACGGTGGAGCAGATGGGGACCTGCAGCCATGGAGGACCCCACGCCAGGGGAGGTGGCTGTACCCAAAGAAGGCCGTGACTCTGCGGGAAGCCGGCGCTGGAGCAGCCTGTTCCTGAAGGACTGAGCTGGTGGCAGGGACTCACGTCAGAGGGGTTCGTGAAGGACTCTCTCCCGTGGGAGGGACCCCACACTGGAGCAGGGGAAGGGTGTGAGGAGTCCTCCCCGAGGAGGAAGGAGCAACAGAGACAATGTGTGACAAACTGACCACAACCCCCATTGCCCGTCCCCCTGTGCTGCTGGGGGGAAAGGGGGCAGAGAAATTGGGAGCAAAGTAACATGGGCCTGGGAAGACGGGGAGACAGGTAAAGGTGTTTTTAAGACCTGGTTTTGTTTCTCATTGCCCTGCTCTGATTTGACTGGTGATAAATTAAACTGATTTCTCCACCCCACCCCACCCCCGGTGGAGTCTGTTTTGCCCATAACTGGTGAGTGAACCCTCCCTGTCCTTGTCTCAACCCAACAGCTTTCTCTTACATATTCTCCTCCCCATCCCACAGTGGGGAAAGGAGGGAGTGAGCAGCCACCTGGTTCTTTGTTGCCAGCTGAAACCAAACCAGGAGAACTGGGAATGGGAAAGAAACATTATGTTAAAAGCTCAAAGTACCACGTTTCAGAGACACCCTCCTGGGAAACCAGTGTCCAGTATTTCTGCCTATCACACAGCAGCTCACTTTAAGTGCTTTAAAAGCCACAAATAGCTAACAGTTCACTCTGAGCTTCTACTACAGCACTCACTTCTCTGATCCAAAGGATAGGAAACAACGTAATGACCACAAGCCAAATTAAACCAGAACCCAACAACCTCAAGTGATTTGGTGGACATTTGTCCCACACAGAAGTGTGCTACAAAAATTGGAACTCTTGAAGTGTGAACAGTATGTTCAGGCACACTGACTGCACGTGAACATGTAAATGGCAAATGAAGCACATGAACTCCAGGATAGCTTTCAGCAATCACTCCTGCATGTGAAGCTTGCAGCACACATTAGCAGATACGAGACATACCAACACCAGTCTGAGTCTTCTAAGCGTCAGAGATTTTTCATAAATCTCAATTCCTCTTTTACTGCACATCTCCCAGTGCCCCATTTTCATTGTTCATTTCATAGCGTTCCACATTCTCTTTCCTATGCTAAGAACACGAGCATATAAAGTTATTTTCCACTTCCTCTATTTTTTTGTCAGTATTAGAATGACAGACAGCAGCAGCACACATCTCAGTTAAGGCAGGTTACAGAGCTAGCTGGGTCTGAACTAAGCAATACAAGGGAGCGGCACCTAATACTAGCTTGGATATTCCCTTCTTCAGGAGACACACATCTGCTGCCAGATGTGCTAGTGAAGGAGGTTTGGCCAGATTCAGCATGTTGGAGAGATCGCTAAGGTTCCTCTAACCCTTGGACTATTAACTATTAAAATATTACCCCTTATTATTATTACCACTATTGCCCTTTTCATACACAAACAAAACTGTTACTATTATCTACTCACACAGACACCTGTGCTACTAACAAAGGAGACCTGAAGCAAATCAAGAGTAGCTAGAAAACTCTGGGGACAAAGAAGGACATGGGACCCCAGGGGATGTTTGTTCTCCTTGCTCTTTCATGTGAAGTGGAAAAGGCTTGTAGAGACATCCTTGAAGTTAACATCTTGCTGCAGGACTGGCGTTGCAGGCAATGTTTTAATTTTTATGGCTACAAGTACTCCTGAGAAATGAGGGCTGCCAAGTTAGAGATGCGATTCACTTGACAAACTGGGTTAGGAACATCCTCATCAAATCTGGTGACAATCACTTTAAACGAGAGGTCTATCAGGGAACGGTGATAGAAGCTTGCAGTTAAGGGAGGGAACAGAGATTGAGACATATTAAGTACATGGGTCAGAGTGGCTGGATGAAGAGATACCTTAGCAAGGATAAAACATGTTGAAGGGGGAACCATCTCAAATACCTGTATGCAAAACCGTGACACGGAGTTAACTGAGATATTTGGGATAGCTCACATGATTGAGCTTCGTCATGTATGCATATGAGCTTTTCAAGAAAGTCAGGAAGGAAAGAACAGCAGATGAATTTCCCTCTACCTGAAGGAGCAGCTGGAATACAAAAAGCTGTTTTGTGGGACGGACAACAGGCTGGTTGAGAACTGGTGGGTCAGGATTACAGGAGGTCCATATGGGCAACATCACAGTCCAAATTTGTTACAAGCCACCTGATCAGGGTAAGAAAGCAGATGAAGTCTTTTTCATCAATTCCAGAAAGTCTCTCAAAATCACAGAGCTTGTGCAACACAAATCTCCCTGGTATCTACTGGAAGGACAACACAGCAGGACACAAACAGTCCAGGAGGCTTCTGGAAGATTTCAAAGAAAAACAGCCGCTAAATGGGTCAACCCATTTGATACTTTTTTGGAATTGCTTTCAACAACAACAAAAAAGAACTTGCTGGGGATGAGATCAACAACAGCCTTGACTGTAGTGACCACGAAATAGCAGAGTTCAAAATCCCGATGAGTGACGAAGGCACATCCAGTACAGACCCTGCACTTCAGAAGGTCAGGCTTACCTATTCAGTAGGTAGAATTCTGTGGGATCCAGTCCTGAAAGGCAAAAGAGCTGAAGAAAACTGGTGGGTATTTAAGGACAACCACTTCTAGCCACACAAAAAAACACATCCCAGCACTTGGGAAAATACGCAGATCAATCAGAAGCTCAGCCTAAGGAAGAGGAAGCAAGAACAGTCTTCCCAAGGGAGGAATACAGAAATACTGGCCAGGCATGCAGTGTCCCTACTACGGAAGTCAAAACCCAACCACAGCAGAAAGAAGCAAGGGACCTAAGTGCAACATGGAAAGTTTCTACTAGTACATGAGCAGTAAAGAAACAAAAAGGAAAATAGTACAGGTGATTTAATGACAGCTGGCATGGTCAAGACCAAAGTATTCAGTGTTAACTCTGCTTGGAGCAGAAGGTTGGATAAGTGAGGTCATGTCCAACACAAACAATTCCGTAACTGTATTAAAGATCAATATGAAGTCAATACACACACTGACAAGATGACATTTTCTCCAAGCTTTTCCAAATTTCACTTCCCTTCAGTTTCCACTCAAATCAGGAAGATTCAATTTCTTTTCACACCTCTAGTATGCTCCTCAAAACATAAAAGTGGAACAACTGTGGCATCTAAAAATGTCTGCCTGTCATGTGCTAGCATTATCAAGCTGAGTGAAGATCTGTATTTGTTTTGGTTAGCAGAATTTAATGGATAAGATTTCAGACCTTTTTCAGACTTGTTTTAACACACCAGAAAGATGGAGTTCCTCAAGTCAGTTATTGTGCTTATTCACATACGCTTACACTAAAATATCTAATATTTAATTGCAGGACACCAATCACTGCAAAGCTTAGACTCAGAAGCATGCAACAAATTCTCAAAAAAACAACTGAAAACTATCAACATAGAAATGTAATTGATCCAAATGCACATATATTGTTCCCCAAATATTTTGCAAGGAAAACATGTTCCATATTCAGTTGGGACAAAACAGAAGAATCAACCTGTGTGACTGGGTGAGAAGAGACAAGAACCATTCCTCTATGCAGAATAGTAATTTTTACCCCTTTTAGAATTTTATATCAGAAGTAAGAGGTCAATACACATTTTGGATTCTGAGCATTTTGTATTCTTATTTAAATGAAAAAAGTTAAATATGCAAGATACGCTGAAATGCTGAATTGCTGGCTTACAGAAATTTAAGTGTAAATTTAAACTTGCCATGAACATTACTGGCATTAGATAGCAAGTGTTACGTATCTCAATAGACATAGTCCCTCCCTAAACAGGTAAGAGGAGAGGAACACAGCTGGAACAGGAGGAGGTATGGCAGCTGACATAGCAAGGGGACGTGAGCAGAATAGACAACACAAAGGCAGGACTGCCGCCAGGTTCAAACTGATGTCTGAAATGGCAATCACAGAGGAGCACAACTGCAAAGAAGCACAGACTGCTTCTGTGAGGGGTAGAAGTTGAGTTCAGAGATGTTGCTGTACTTAAAGCCATACACGATTCATCTCCAATCTGCATTTGTAAAGTACTTCAACTTTACTAGCAGGCTCTCCAAAAGCCATCTTGTTTGCCAGTACCTGCTTGTAAACAAGGAATGGCTGTAAATATATGTGTTTTTCTTCACAGAATGAAGCCTTAAGTAGTAAATAATGACAACCAGAAATGCATGTTAGTGCATTGAGAAATACAAGTTATAAAATTCACTTAAGGGATGCTTCAGCTTTGACTCCTTTCAAATACAGATTACAGATACAGCTCTGACTTAATCTTCTCACTTGACAGAGTTCAGTCTCAAGAACCACCTCCCCACCATCCCCATTTTACTTCTGAAGATGTCTCTCACCTACAGTTAACTCCAACATTTTTCAGCTAGCTCCAATGATATAAAGCAAAGCTCCCTAACTCTCCCCTTTCCCACATCCGCTCAGACAGAAGTTCTACAGTGGCTTATTTCAAAACAGCATTTCTGAAATAAGGCCATGTAGAACTGCGGGAGTTTACTTAAATTTACACCTGTGGCAAGTAGGGAATACACACCTAGGTAGGTACACACTGAGGAGTGCCTGGCTGAGGGAGACTTCCCAGTGTTTATTGGCACAAGCTAAGACAAACGTTAAGCCTCCTTCATGGCTGAAATCCCCACAAGAAGCTATCACATCACAACCCTCTCCTGCTTCCTTACGACACAAAATTCCAGTAGCCTCAAGTGATGCCAAAACACACCTTTGAAAGGCATGGTGCTACTAATGAAGTTAAGTGGATTAAAAATTGCAAAAATAAAGGAAAAGACTATTTGACAACAGTCATTTTAGGGATTTTCACAGCACCCACTGGCTGACTCACATCAGCACAGACAAGACAGCCACAAGCCTCTGAGCGGGCAGCAGGGGAAGCACCACATTTACTGGGAAAAGTCTCCCACTTGTACTTACCCTTAAAGTAACCAATGTGACATTACTTCTTCAAATCATGGATTTACTTTCTCTGTGCCTATTTCTGACTTTTCTCTTTTCACCTGATTCCACAGTTAAAGAGGACTCCACTACCAAGTCTTATGTGCCTTTTCTACTGCCTGATTCCCAGACTCACAGAAGAAACATGGTTCTCAGCAACCACTAAAATCTGACAAGTTCCAGAAACTGAAGTTTTGTCACTCTAAGCTCACAATTTCTGCAGAACAGCTCAAGACCACCCATTCCCCTTTGGAATACCACAAACACCATGTTAAAAGTGATCTGCTTTGAACAGAATCATAGAATCACTCTGGTTGGAAAACACCAAGATCATCGAGCCCAACCATCAACCCAGGACTGCCAAGTCCACCGCTAAACCATGTCCCCAGGGGTCACATCCAAACGTTCTTTGAATACCTTCAGGGATGGTGACTCCACCACTTCCCTGGGCAGCCTGTTCCAATGTCGGACCCCCCCTTCCATAAAAAAAAAATTTGCTAATATCCAGCCTGAGAAGCCAAAGCTGAAGTAATCCTGCATTGGTGTAGTGTGAAAAATCTGACAAAAATACATTAAATCAACAGTAACTGTTAAGTTACTGAGTATCTACCAGAGCCCATCTGAATCCACAAATCCTATGTCAAATCACACAAGAAAAAAAACCCAACCCCTAAAACAACAGGAAACAGGCTCTTAAGGATACTTCTTCAAAGACAGAAAAAACGTATTTCAGGCTGATGCCATCAGACGGCATTAAATGAATAACTAGCTCTAATTCATGCAGTGTTGCATACCCATGCCCCAGTTTAAAACACTCTCAATCTAATAAAAAAATTCTTATGACTCGTATAAACAGAACTATGAATAACCCCAACCCTGCAAATGTATAGCATGAGTTTAGTTTCATTCCCAACTGCAACTCCCCGAGATCAGCTGAAATAGTTGTGCAAAAAAAACCTAAAAAAAATAAAGTAAAAAAAAATCACAGGCTAAAAAGCCTTACAGATCTTTTACTTTTTTCCCCACAACTTTCACTTCTCCCCCGACATCCCCTTTGCCTTCAGATTCTATCCAGCACCCCTTTCCTTTTACAACTGTCCTTGTGCTCCTTACTCATTCAGCACATTCTTGAAGCTTTTTGTTGCTAAACCCAAAGTCACCAGCCGAGTCTCCTAGCAACTGCAGCAGTTGATGACCTTACTCGAGGGGGACGTGCTTATCAAGTTGAGAGGGGGAGCATTCGTATCTCATTACTGAAGGAAAGGATCCGCTTTGGGGGGAGGGCAACATAAAGGGGGAGGGGATATTGTAACAAAAATCGAGATTAATCTTAATTTTAAGCACAGGAGTACTGTTTAGCTCAACTCTACAGAAGATCACTGAGCGTTCTGAATTTTAATGCTTGGTCACATTTAAATGATCCCGTACGACCTCATTCAACCTCCAGTAATAAGGGAATGACAGCTAGAGTGCTTTGGATTTGCCGAGATGCTGCCCCCTCATCCTCAGGTTTGATCTTATCACCTCCCTTATCACCAGTATGATCCTGAAGGTCTCTTCCAACCTCGATGATTCTGATTTTATAAGGCAAAAGCCAAGAACAAAGAGCTGACTCCACTAAAACGTGACACTGCACAGGAAGTTTTGCTTTTTCTCTCCAGGTGGGGTTCCCTGAACCCCCCAGGTTCAGGGGTTACCTTGTCCCCCCCAGGCATAAGGTAAGGAGCAGAAAGCCCCACAGCTGTGCAGCTGCCCTAGCCCTGGTAAGGATTTGCTTACCCTGCCAGGCACCCACATGCCCAGAGAGCAGCTTCACAGGACACCTACACCAGAGCCAGGCTGCGGCCAGCCCAGGAGCAGCCGTGCAGCCACCACCAGCTTTGCATCAGGAACGCACCCTACAGGGAAACACCACGCTCCAGAAAAATGTTACAGGGACTCCAGCAGCTGCGTGGTGCTGCTCTGACACAGGGGAGGGAAGAAGGAACCCAACACCGCCACTGGACGCAGCAACAACCTGGACAGACACACAAAGCTACACCAGATGTAAGCACATCACATCTGTAATGCGCTAGGTGTAATGTGAAACCGCACCTTCAGACCGCACTTAACAGCCATTAGAGAACCATCTAGAAATAGTATTGAGAAGTGTAAAATGAAATGAGGGCCAACCACAACAAAGACTTTTTTCAGCCAAAGGGGAGGAAAATAAAGTAAAAAATCAGAACCCAAATCCTGACAGGATTTGTTCACACAAAAGCCTGCCTCCCCTCTACCAAGTCTACATCAACTGCACGGGTTGCCTTTTTTTAGCCCTGCAAGTCACTTATTTTCTCATTACAAACTGATATTGAAGGCTGATACAGTCACTAAGCAATCACGTCACATGATTCAATTTTTTTTCCTGCCAATCTGATGGCATTTATCAGGAAACTGAATGAAGCAGCTCTTCAGCAATGTGAATGCGTTGGGTACATCTGTCAGTCAATGCATCATGGAGTTAAGTACAATCAAACACTTAACTGAGCAGCCATATTATTTTCACTCGAGTAAAGAAGTTCTGGCTCTTCCAAGCTACTGAACAAGCAATGCTCCTTCCTCGAATATGCAAGTTCTTCATTAAGGCTGAAAATATTTTCATTCAGTAGTACAGGGTTGAGGTTTTTTTGGTTTAGGTTGTGTTGTTGTTACTGTTTTTTATATAAAAAGGTGAAGCATTGCAGTGACAGAAGGAAGCGGCTGCCTGCCTGCTTTTGCTTCCCTCCCTGTCAACGCCCTGCGACCCATGTAAGAAACAGCCAGAAAGGAGTAAGCTTAAAGAATTGGGATATTCACCCTAAATAGCCACAAAGTTAACCAGTCATTTAAAAATTTAGGAAGGCCTTAAAATATATATACACACATTATTTTTACATGCCTTATAACAACTGAGATGAAACATTCCTTGTAGCTTATGCTGTAATACAGCTAAAAGGAAGAACTGAAAATGCAGGATTAGGCAATATATGAAACTTCAATTCCCTATAAAAACTTACTCTGCAAAAGTTAGAACAGTTGCAAATTTATGAAATTCTCACCCTTCCTTCTACACACACTAAATATTTCTTGTTGATTAATAACCTCTCAACATACTAGACACAGGTTTTAGCTATAGGGAATCAAAAACACCCCTACTTAAAAAACGCAGCAACAAGTGGAACTGCAAAACTTGTGACCATCAAGTACCTCAGATGCTTCTTAACAGCAGCTGAAGGACATCACAGCACTGGTGAATGGCTCCAGCCTACAGCCAATAAAGCTCCAAAACTTGTCTCTTATCTACTGTACCACAAGTTTTGAATATATGATCCAGTAAGTAGGTGACATAAAAAAAAATAAAATCAATAGTAATATATTCTACCCATGTGGGTTTGAGGTTCTAGCTGACTCTCTGTTCCAACTCTGAATGGATCTCATTGAGCTGAGTCAGGAAAAGGAACTGCTAGAAAACTGACCTTACAAAAATTTCGCATTTTTCTGATTTTGAAAGCCCCAGAACAGGTTCGCCACGGGGCCAGATGAATGCCAGGTACAACATGAAATGGGATGCAAAAATAGTCTTTGAGGTAGTGTCTAGGTGTTCAACTGATTGCCTGATTAGCGACGTAGTCAGACTCCCCAGCTAAGCTCTCCCCAGGCCAAGGTAATACAGACACTTCTCTCCCATGGGAGAATGGTGATGCACAGAATGGGTTTTCATCCTTCCTGTCACCGATTCCTGCCCTGTACCAGGACAGACTGCTGGCAACACTTTCTCTTGTTTCAAACCACGTAATCTAATCAGTCAAAAAAAAATAATGGAATAAGTTTTAAGCAGCATCAACTCAAACCCATTCACCACACACTCAAAACAATTGAGGCGGTTGTGCAGTAAATGAAACGACCAACAAGGATGCAGGAGCTGCAGATGTTCAAGCTGCTACTGAGCCAGGTTTCCACAGAACTATAGCTTCACCGCCACTCACTCCCATGGCAACAGGCTGAAGTGGCTCTTCTTATAACCATCCCCTGAAAG
This sequence comes from Aegotheles bennettii, assembly GCA_013398125.1. NCBI lineage: Eukaryota > Metazoa > Chordata > Aves > Caprimulgiformes > Aegothelidae > Aegotheles > Aegotheles bennettii. The sequence goes on along the minus strand of VZRW01004199.1, from coordinate 938,368 downwards.
ATGCAAACTAGTAAAAAGAGGCATTCCCTAAAAAGAAAGAAAAAATAAAAAAAAATAAAAAAAAAATAAAAATAAAAAGGAAGAGCAACTAAATTGATGTAATGGGGGATGACTCTTACAAGGTGGTGAGCAAGACAATTCCTGAAATTTCTCCTTATTTTTAACTTTTCAAACAGCATCCAAAAGCTCCATGAAATGAACCAGCAGTTGTAACAGCAGCAGAAAGAGAATCCCTGGCATTAAAAGCTTATGAATGCACGCATGGAACAACAAATGGTTAAATTAGTTAGGAAGTATGATGAAACAGAACTACCCCCGAGAACACATTCCCTAGCCTGTACAAATCTCTGTGGGCACTGGAGGTGAAGGCAGACAGGCAGACTGAAGCTTGATGCAACACAGGGGAAGCCAGCATGGGGTTGGGGGGGAGGCGGGTGTGCAGTCAGAGGGTAGCGAGGTGCCGAGATAGGAAAATCTCCGCAGCAGCATTCCGAACACATAAAATACCTTCTGATGAACACAGGATTAGTTATGGCAAAATGACTAATTCAAATCTCACGGTCAATGTCACAGCAGTAGCTAGTTGATTAAGTCATCTCTGGTTAAAGTTTTTCATACTTCTTGAAGCACTAAGCTCTGGGAAACCTAGAAAAGCCACCCTGAGCTTCAGATAACTTTTCATGTCAACGGACACTTCAGAAGAATTTGAACCCAGCAAACTGTTACAATTACTCCATAACAGAGGAAGCATCCCAGGTTTAGCAATTAAGAGACCGGGGTAGGAATGATCATTTAACTCCTACAGTAGTCAAATTTCTCCTAATTTAAGTTCCTGTAAGATCCTGTTGCATGCATAAAAACATGAACAGGCTTAAGTTCCTTATTATACATATCTGACAGAGTGTACCAGCCACCAAATGCCGACTCATCATGTGTGTTTGCATTAGGTACTGCCCCTGCTAGCATGGTTCTGGGAATACTTTTGCAAGTTTTACGAACACCACCCAATGATAGGGCAATAACCACACTTTTCTTAAAGCTTACCTGAACCTTTTTTTATTTAAAGGCTTAATATTCTATTAATAAAGCATCACACATTGTAGAATTTCAATAACATACAAAATTACCTCCTACTACTATTACAAAAAAACCCCAAAACACACCACCACAGAAATAGCAGTAAGAGATACTGCTACAGACTAAAGAAAGCCCTGCCTAGTTATTTACCTTAAAACTCTACTCAAACTCTTATTCTCAGCTTGAGCACTTATATGCACAGTGTTACTACCTGCATAACATATCTTCTGAAGGCTAAATGGATCACCACAGATGTAATCATACATTTTTTATACCTATAGCCAGATCTTTATATGTTAACTATGTTCCAGTAGTTACTGAAAATCTGTGTTCTGCCATTACAGATTTTTAAAAGTTTAACACCATAGGTCATTATCTTATCTGATAGATCAGGATCACAAGTTAGGCACCTACATTTATTCTCAGCCTTCTAAAACCCTACACAAGCTCGAATTTGCTCCAGATGGAATGAAATGATTTCCCCAATGCTGAATAGCCAGGCAAAGGTTACCAGGGTGTACACAGTCCCCCCCTCCAAAGTCACAGCATAGGCAAATACGTGCTCAGTGCCACTGATGATGGGAAACAATAGATGTTCTTTATATTAGCTCTTGAGATGACCACACATTCTAGAAAGCTTAGAATAAATAAAATAATTAGAAAAACCCTCCCATATATCAGTTTACCCATGCCTAAAACCTAACAAAATGATCTGGCAGCACTTAACATCATGACTGAGCTTTCCTCTTCAAACCAAAACAGTAGTAATCTTAAAATATTTCCAGTTCTGAAGAGGTACATCATTTCTATTACTCTATTCCAGGACTTGTTAATGACAGCTATACAGTGTTCATTTAAGTGAAACAGGATTTGCACATTTTGGGAATCCCCAGCTCCTTGAAATGACTGATCACATTTAACCACAATGCACACCAAATGGCCACCAAGTTCTCACCACAGACCTGGAGAGTGTTTTTAGATAGAGAAGAATTAGTACAATTACAAAAGCTGTTAGGAGTGCAGAAATAGCAACCTAAACGTAAATTCATACCAGAAGTCTGCGAGACAGCAGAAGACTGAACTTCACTACACCAGCCTGTTTTGTGGTCATCTTCCAGAAGCCCCAACACAGGGAGAAGCTGCCTCAAGTTATTTATCAGCTGCACAGCCATGTAACACCAAGGCAGACACTAGAATTAATTAGTTACTAACTACAAAGAGCAGAAAAGACCTGTTCTCCCCTAGCACCCTGAAATGCTCAGGGATGAACTTTTCCCTTCCTGCAAAGGAAAGAAAGTTCCCAATTTGGTTATTTATGACTGTGAAATTGACCTTAACAGAGGGATTAAACCCCTGAGCAGGGTTCAGGGATAGCTTAAATCCAAACACTTTCCTATTTCAACACATAATGGCATAGCCCCAACACGTGCTGAAGGTGTCTTTTGTACAGTCAAGATAAGTCTCCTTACTTATACTGTATCAGCTGTTTTGAATGTTTTGAAATCCTACACTTTCAGTTATAGTGAAACACGGAAAGTAAGGGTTGAAGGGGGGGTGGGGGGAAGACATGGGATGACACAGGGACAGCACATAGTGAAAACAGCACATAGTGCAAGCCCTAAAATACAATGACAAATTCTTCCAGCACCACAAAACCAAGCAAATACTTCAGCACCTAAACAATCCTCCACTGCCATCAGCTTTCACTCAACTGCACACAAATTAGCTTCCTTCCTCTAACTTTGGTCCATATGGAGAACAGCAACTTAGTGACATCCGTTCCCTCAGTGAAGCAAGTAATGTCTACCTGGAACGTAGACCCAGAAAGATTGACTCAATCTGATAGAGGAAAAAAAACCACAAGCGAGCTCACATGATGTATCAGCTTCTCTGAAATGTAGATTATTAAATGATTTCCTTCAGAGGACTGTGAAACGTGTATGTCTGTCAGGGTACGCTCATCCAAATAACCATGCAAAAGATACTCATCAAAACACAAATATATTGCTTTCTGAACAAAGCCGTCCAATTTCCCAGTGAAGTGTGAAGGCATCTGTACACTTCAGTATCGCTAAAGTGTAAAGTTTTGTTCTGGTGTTACATTGCCCCATATATTAGCTTTATTTTTTCCAGCCTTTGATATCCTAGCAGTGACGGAGATATTTACAGTACATATAGTAACTCTACTCGCAGCTTTGGTTACGTGAAGAGTTTCAATGCAAATCTTAATCATTAACCCACTCACTAAGCACCAGTAACTCACAGGCCTTGCACAGCATCTGTCCTGCTCCTGACTCCGCTCAGGGGCACAGAGTTAGTGCCCAGCTGCCCATACCCTTCCGTGCAGGAGATGGGAGTTCCCTGTCCCGTTACAGACACAATTTTGATGCCGTAATTTCCCAAAGCGGCGCTGACATCACCAGAGGCACCACCATTTCAGCAGGAAACCAAACCCGGCTCCCGACAGCGCCGGGGCACGCTGTGCCCTGATCCCCAACCCACACAGGTGTTTGGCCATGTTTTGCAGTTCTGCATTGGGTCTGGGCCAACTTCACTGAAGCTGCTCTTTCCCAAGGTGTTTTTGGGAGCGTTACCGGGGCACCCAGCCGAGCTCCCGGCAGAACCCAGCAGCACCTCCGGCTGGAGCCCGAACGGGGGCTGCCCCGCTCCCCAGCGGCCGGGCACGCCTGGCTGCTCGCGTACCGGGCATTCGGTTTGTTTGGGAGCATCGGCTCCTTTGTCTCCGCTGCGGAACCAGACGAGGTCGGATCCCTCTGGCTCAGCCGCTCTCCCCCCACCCCCGACCCTCGCACGTTTTCTCCAGAGCTCGGCCCAGCACAGCGCGGGCCCAGGGGCCCCCTGGAAGCCCCCGGCCCCTTCCCCCCCGCAGAACCGGACCGGACCGGGGGGGTTCCGGGGGGGTTGTTGGTTTTTTTTTAAAAGCCATTGGTGTTCTTGCCCTTTCCCCCTCGGCGCTCCCCAGGCGCGGCCCCCGCTCATCCGCACGCCCGCGGTGGGCGCCGTCCCGGCCCTGCCCGCCCCGCCGG
>VZRW01004199.1:908803-933387 GCA_013398125.1 Aegotheles bennettii | reverse complement strand
GAGCGCCCCTGGCAGGGCCGGGGCTGAGCGCGCTGCAGCGGGACGGGACAAAGGCAGCGAGCGGCGGCGCCCGGGCACGGGCCGGCAGCCGGGCGAGGTTCGTTCTCCAGAGCTGTGTGGATCCGCGGCTGTGCAGGTGTTACCGTGAGCTCAGCAGCAGAGCCGAGCGGTAACGGACACAGAGCGGTGTCTGTCGCCGCGGCTCCTTCTCCTGAACGTGTGTTGGAGCCATCTCCCGTGTTATGCCCACGGCTCTGTCTGTATGGAAACAGCATCCCCATAACCAAATACTTCCACAAATTCAGAAGCCGTGGGAGTCCAGATTTTGCAGCCCAAACAAATTTTGAAAGGAATCTTTTCGCTGCTCATTATTTCCCTTCAAAGTCCTTTAAAGTTAAATACATGTTTGTGTGATGACGTTCCGTACGTATGAGATGAGAGTTTTAAAAGCAAAGTCCTTTCTGTCCCTGTTGGAAACACGAGATCCAATGGGTAGCTACTCAAAGGGTATTTTCCCAAATATTTTGCTAAAAAGGAGGTGCTAGGCTGTCATTCAATAAAGGGTTCCTGGTGATGAAATTGGCGGTGTCTCCATTTCTGCTGGAATAATGAATACATGAACGTGCACTGATGTCTTTCAGAATGGCTGGTTACTCAGCAGTAAAGCAGCAGCTTTTACCTGCCAGCTCAGAATTGGCTTTTTGATAAGTAGAGTAAATGCATCATCATTTTCCATGAAGGTACAGGTAGGTTCTACTTCCATCTCGTAAGGACACGACAATTCACAGTGTCTCTTAGACCTCTTAGAAACAGATCTGCCCAATAAGGTGCTGGGTATGGCACGTAAAGCACAGAATTTTAAATCGGGTCATGTCAAGTATCTTACTTAATTAGACAGCAGAATTGTCTTTCCCTTCTATGATGGGAAGAAAATACAATTCATGTATTATTAAGCTAAAGGAACCAGAACCTCGAACTGGGGATATTCAGATTTTGTTTTCTTCTGTTGTTCCATATATGCTGCAGACTTGTGCTTTAGAGGGTTGTGAGGCGTGAGGATCCTAGGCTGACTGGATGAGTGAGGCTTTTTGCTGTACATCCACTTGTGTCAGCACTGAAATTGTATACCATGGAAAGTATAATGAGGCAATCACTGTCATTACAGAAAGAGAAAATGATTCGTCATTAGAATGGAGATGCTCACCCTTCTGTGAAATAAATCCTAGCTAGTACTTAAATACTGTACTGCATTTAGGAAACAGGAGGTCCACACTTTGTCTAGCCTAGACAGACCTATTCCTGGTCTCATTGAAGTCAAAAGCAACACGGGTGCAGTCATGTTCACACTCCTGGAAATTGTTCACACTCTTGCAAATTAAGAGCACATCAGAATACAATGTGTAATTCATAAGTATTTTCAAAAAGCAAAAAAATCCTCGCTGCCCCACTGCAAACACTGGTCAGGCTAACGAGGCATGAAAGCTACCAAATGTATTAGAGGATGTGACAGCCTGTGGATTTGGAGTGCCCCGTGCTTCCCGGAACGCTGAACACAATGAGGGAAAAAGACAACTGTGAAAATGACCAAAGCTGTTCCACTCACAAACGAAAAGGTCAGGTTCAAAACTTTTTTAACAGATTTCTACTAATGCCAGCATTTTGGATCAAGTCCAAAAAAGAATGCAGGGTGAAGGCAGAATACAGTCAACACGGAAGAGATACCCACTGGAGCAGTGGCTTGCAGCCCAGACACACATTTCGCAAATGGATGAATTGTTTAGCATTCCTTTTATGGTGAATGCTGTCTCATGCTCAGGGATCTTAATATTTATGTTAAAAAATCACTTGATGTGTTTAAAGGTAAGAAAAACTTCAGGATGAGAACCTGTACAATCAGTGTCAGCCTAAATTTATCAGTATCTTGAAATAAAACAATAATATCAATACAATTTTTTTAAGATATGTTTTTGCACAAAAAACAGAGATTCAGAAGTAATTTTAAAATAAGTTTACAAAGTGGTGTGGTGGGACTGGTATATCCAAAGTTAAACTTTTCACAACTTGAATAAAATGTTTTGCATATTTCTGCAACCTCCCTCTACTTTTTCAAGGGAAATTATCTGCCAATTGCAATTTAAGCTTGTGAATAATTTGTGTTCTTTGCTTTGGAAACGCTTCCTTATCTGCCTGACCTGCCACAAAGTGAAACTGCTATTGGTTTGGGCAAGGTGGATGAGTATCACCTGAAGTTACCCATAGGCTTGACCCACAGAAGCAACAAAATGGAAATAATCGATGTTTGTGTCACACAGATCACAGGGGACATGACCAAGCTGTACAAAGATAATGGGGTTATTCTCTGTTTCAGTTCCCAACCTGAGGAGCTGCTGTGCTTAGCCACCACGGCTCTTGAGGGAAAATTCCCCATAGGGCTGTACATTCCCTAACATGAATAACAACATGTCTCAAGAAGGGTAAGAGAAAGAAATGGGGAAGAAAGCTAAAGAGAAGGAGCAAATAGTACCCTTGGGACTTTGGGTCTGGATTTCTACTTGTAGGAGGACACCATTGCATTTTTTTCTGGGACACGTTTTCTACTGGATTAGCAGACTGCCATGGGTTTACTCTGTAATTCAGGCCAGGGCCAGCATGAGGGAGTATTTGGTCAGGAGAGGGGCGATGAGGTAGGAGGACAGGAAGGTCTAGCTTGCACAATCATTTTTTTCTAAAAATGGAAGTGTAAGCATTGCTTATACTGGCGTCCGTGACCCAATGTGAGGAACAGGCACTTCTGTACGGCTCAGCTCTCGGTGCTAGCTGTCCTTATCAACATTAGTTAAGCCAGCACAGGGCAAATCAGGTTGATATGCTGAAAATAGCTGCCAGAGTCAAGAGATAGCTGACAAAAGGTCTCAAAAACACGGGGAGATTACAACGAAGGATTTTAGAAGGCAAAGTTGCAGAGCACAAAGTATTTAATACTAAAGTTTTGAGCACAGGCCCTCACGTTACGTCCCATCTGGCAGAGGCCTGTGCCGTGTCGCATTCCTGAGGCCGGGTGTGCAGCTGGCCTTCCCGGCTGGGTCATGTCAGCGAGGTATCACCACTTCCTCACCAGCTTCCACAGGGAGAGTCTCATGGTAATGCCTTGCAGGAGCCACTGCTCTGCACGCATGGGTTGGCTGGATGACTGGGTTCTGCCTTCTTCTTTAACAACCTTGGACTATTTCCAATTAAGCTTTCATGCGCTTGCTACCTTTTTATAATGATAGCTAAATGCAATACATTACTGAGGAAAATAAGAAGGAATAAAGGAAAAATTAGCCAACAATAGCTGGGGTTTAATTATCCTTAATTCAGGTTAATGTTTTCCACAGACTGGTTCAGAGTTAAAATAACAGCTTTCACATTTAGCACCTCAATCAAGTGACAGTTGCTATCAGAGCAAAATTCACACCTTGCTGGGCTCCTCTTTTGGAGAGACAATTTTTAGCAAAGACGTTTTAGGAGGGCAGCAATTTACACCTTTGTGTCCCTGTGATATTAAAGTATAGAAACATAATTTGCCTCAAATGATTTTCCCTCAGAGGTTACTTCTCCATCGCATAGACACAAAAACAGCAGTAAGAAGAAAGAATACTAGTTCCCTACCAGTGGCAGTGAGAGTTGACCCAAATTTAAAGCTACATATTTATGCTGTAAAAGGAAAGCAAAATCCATGTAATTTAAGATAAATTTGGCTTGTTTAAAATCCAGAAGCGTGCATCATGTGATTCGTCTTTATAAAAATATTAGTGCTACACATCTTTTATTAATTATATATTGGAAGTTTATTTGTAGTAAAACTTTCATTGTCTATGCACATGGCAGTAAAAGTGCCATGTCTGTTGGCTGCAGCATTAACGCAATTGACAATACAAATCTGTCCTGCAACAAACTGTTTTTCTGAGCTAATATTCACCACATGTATGCTTTGATTGAAATAAGCTTCTCCTAAGAGGAAATATAGATGTGATTTCCTGAAGTGATGAGGTAGTGCCTCTTTAGCAGCTGATCTGAAGATTTGCTGTCTCCAAAAGAGGTGACATTCACATTCCTCTTTCCCCTTTTCTCTCTCTTTGAATTGAACTTCAGCTGTGATACTTGCTGATGCCTGTAGGACCCAGCAACAGCATTTCACAGAAAGCACAATCCCAGTCCTCGCCCCAGTCTCAGCTTTGAAGTCACCAGACATTCCCTTGTTCCAGCTTTGATAGTCATCTGACAATTTAGTAATTTAATTTATCTCACCAGACTAGCAAATAATTACTCCCCTCCACTTTCTTATCATCTTGGTTTACTTGCAGAATAGATTACTGACCACTGCTTGTGCCACAAAAGCAGCACAAGCACAAGAGGGGGGGAAGAGGTGAAGTTCAGATAAAGGATTGAAAGAACAGGCCCATGCTTGTTGATTGTAGCAGTAACTAGATTTTCTCAGCTGCGTCATGAAATTTGGCCTTTAGAGTGAAATTAGCTGTATCATGGGGTGGTTGTGTTGAAGCACAGCTACCCTTGTGAAGAAGTGCTGCATTCCTACTCCTACAATGGGCTCCATGTGGAGGAACTCAGCATTGACACTCAGCATCCATCCAGGGGTTGTACCCCTAACAAGGGTCTTTAAAATTAGAGCCAGAAAAAGAGAGCAGTTATGTGCTTTGTTTGGGTTGTGTTCTCCAACTGAGGCTGCTCAGCACTGGGATGATTCTTTCATGGCCAGGCTGGAAGTGATCATTACGGAGGTAAAAGGCCAAGGGAAATATTGAAACCACCCATAAATAAGCTGACAGGAGCATTGTAGAACCTGATAGTTGTGAACAGAGGGAGGATGTTTGTAGTATGTTTTTCCAGTGTCTAGAAAAAAAGGATTGTCTTCTGAGAATCAAACAGGCAAGACTAGGAACAGAATCCACACTTGTAAAGGAAAGAGAGGAGAAGCTATACCTGAAAATCAAGAGCATTCATGAACTAAGAGTAGTGGGAAAGGGTTTCTCCAACCCCTCAGGGAGTACAGTTGAACAGTACAATAATCACAGATATGCCAGAGACAATGGCTTTTCGTACCTAATCCCCAAATTAACTCAGGTCAGCTTTGATTGTGCAGAGAGCTAGCAGCTGATGGCTGCTTGGACTGCATCATGAACTTTAAGACTACTTTGCTTGTGCAAAGTATTTATAAATGGTGTCTTAGCACTTCAGCCTCTTTTGTGTCTGCATCTACCACTTAAGACACCAGTGATATTTTCTGAACTGCTCCTCAGCTGCCACTGTCCTACTAGGCAGCCCAGTTTCTTCTGGTTGTCACTGCTGACACTGCTCAGTCACTAGCAAGCTGCTCAAAGCCCTTTCCTGAGATGAAATCCCAGAACCCCTGTGGCAAGATACTCCATAATCAGGGGAAATTACCCTTTCATACCAAGCTTGAGGCATACGTGTGAAGTGGTATGAGGGAGAGCCTGCGACCTACAGTGCACAAAACTGCTATGCAGTATTTATAGTGGCTGTCTTAGCAACTGTGTTGTGATATAACCATTAGCCAGTGGAAGAATCAAGAAGGTGCATTAAGACAGGAGCCAACTGCATGTAACACTCACTTCATCTGACATTCGTTTGTTTATTCCGCCAGTGAGACCAGATCCCACAGGCATTCCCAGATCACTCCTAACGTCTGTGGCCTGCTAGCTCACGTGCCTGAAGGTCTGGGTACGAGCCAACAGTGCATGGAGGAACAGTGTCAGCACAAAAGACAAAGTGAGGAAAAAAACAACAGGGCAAAAATAAGAGATAGTGAGTGCAAATACAGGATAGGAAAACAAAGTGTTTGATCTGGTACTGCCAAACCAATCTTTGATGCTGATGTACGGGAGGAGTTCATAGCTGAAGATCTCAAGATCAGATAGGTAGGTAGGCAGGTGCCATTTCAGGTCTGTCAGCTAGTTATATGGAGTCAGTTGTTCAGATGCCTTGCACTTTACTCATCGTCCCACATTTCACCTTTCACTCTTTACCCATGTGAGAGCCTCTGTGCTTGGCCATCTGCTTTCTGAAATATTTCTTGCACAGGTGTCTGATATTCCCCTTCCCTAGGGAAGCCTGGTTGGTTAGCTCAGAGCTGTAAAATCTGCTTGTCACAGGAGTTATAGGTGTTTCATGGAAACTGCAACAGTTCTTACAGCCAAGGTCCTCGAATTAACTCATTAACTCACTATTATCTGCCATTGTTTCCAACAGAACAGTTACATAACAACAAGGGTCTTTATGTTTGGACCCACAGTTATAAAGATCTTGACAGTACCTCCATCTAATACCTACTGTCTATAGACATGATATGACTGAATAATGGCAATTTTCTCCAATTTGTTTGAAACCTTGTGCTGTTCAGTCTTTTCTTTGAAGGCATCAGCTTCTACTGTCATGAAAAACAGAACTGCCTTTAAAAATGAACAAATAATCAGAACGTGTTTGCAGCTGATAGACTGAGAAGAAGACCTGGAGAAATCACAAAAAAAAATGAAAATACTATTAACTTTATTTTTTTTAAATGCAGTTTCAGTATTTGATAGTGTGAAGAGAAGAGATTTACTCATAAGCTTCTGGTTGGCAGTACTACATAGGAGGGCTTCCTAGCCCTTTCTGAGATGGATGCCACCTCGTCCTCATCATCAACATTTTCATGGTGCCTCATCCCTCATCACTCCTGCCTCTTCTGCTTAAGCCTCAACTTTGCCTCTTCAGGTTCTCTTCCTTAAATTCCATTTTTTTCTCAGGTGGACGTGTATCCAGGATACATTTAACTACGTCAATCCTTAAAATACTGAAATTTTGTCTAGCAGTGCGTAGGAGCTTGAGAATGCTGAAATTGCTGTTATGAGTCACTTATAGATATTCCTGCTTTGAATTATGCTGTGTATCAGGGGGATTCTACACAAACAGAAGAATGGATGTGACTGCCTAAATAGCAAAATGTGAGTAAAATAGTCATACTGTTGGGCCCATGTTATTTCTGTTATGTTGCCCCCCCTTTCCCTTACCTTGTGTACTGATGGTGTATCCTCAGTTGGTCCAGCTGACTGATACAGGGGTAAGTGCAACATAAACCACCCTTCATTTCTTCCCTTGTCATAGCCACACCCCCTGGGTACAGCAGGGACTTTGGCCCAGGGAATCTCCGTTTTTTTTTTCTGGGGTCAAGTTTCTGATTGTCCAAGTTGGAAGTGCTGGAGGAGTCTTCCCCCATGGAAGTAAAAATAAAGGTCTTTTAGTGCAGAACTTTACCAGTTTCTGGAAGGGAGCATATGATGTGGCTGCTTGAGATAGCAATGGATGTTGCTCACTGACCTGAAGAAACCCCCCCCTCCCCCAAAGGTGCAAGTGTCCTTCGTGGGGATTTTTCTTCCCTGCTCAGTGCATTTAAACAGTGTCCCGTAGTAAGGGAAAGTTCCAGATTGTGTTCCAGGTTGACTTGGATGCATTTCTATTTGCTGGATCATTTAATATCACACAGCTGTAAAATATGTAAAAATTTCACTTGGTAAAGGTTTTTTTTGTGGGTTTGTTTGGGGTTTTTTTCAATAGGGTTATATAATTTTCCTTCCTACTGTATAAACAGGTTGGGTTGGTTTCAATACTGCTTTGTAATTGCATTAGCTCAGGGAAAAATGCTGACAGTGTAAGGAATACATATTTTTACTGATAACAAACTTTGTCATGTCTTGCGTAACTATTTACAGTGAAACCTGTTTTTAATGGCCTCCCAGAGAGCCACTGAACAAGTATTTGCCCAGTAGAAGTAGCCCCTAACTGGAAGTCCAACACTGTTAACCTAATGGCAAACTATAATAATGCCATTGCGTATTGCAAGTGGCACTTACTGCAGAATTGTGTATTTGGGGACATTCTGTAAGTAATCCTCTACAAAGAAATTAAACTACTTTTCAAATTACGTAGTTAATTTTTTTCTGAAAGCATTTTTTCCCTTTACTCTATGGTTTTAGCTTATTGCCTCTTGTTAAGGCAGATTTTAGTGGTGAATGTCATCCTGAATTATATTTTAGTATTTAATTAATTAGTGAGGAGTATTGTATTCAGGAGTTCAAAGCCAAATGGCATGACATGGAAAGGAGAGTGAGGAGGCAGGACAGCCAGAGTTTTAGTTTTGCTGTTTGTTGAAATCTCTGGGCAGTGTGCTTCATCTGTCTATTCCCTAGTTGTTTTTTCTGAATAATTGTATAATTAAATATTTGCTTGTCTGAAAGGGACAGTATGAAAAACTAAAATCAATAGCTTATACTTGGCAAAACACTTTGTCTTACTCCTTCATACAGGAAATTCCAAAGTGCAAGTAATGTTATAGGTGCTACAGTGCCCATTTCATAGATTGACTTAATGCATTTTATGACCTCACACCGAAAGTTCAGGGATCTGTTTACACTACAGGGTGTCAAAGGCTGTTGCTTTGTCTGCAGTGACATCAAAAGCTGTAGCCTTGGCCCTTCCCTTCCTTGGTGCTCTCACTGCTCCCGGCTACTCCTTTGTGCTTGGGCAGTGTTCATTGTCTTGCCGGCCACTGGGGAGACCGGATCAGATAAATCCCACAATTTAGGAGGAGGGATCAACCCAGGACAGATGAGGGCTGGGGCCTGCTTCTTTCAGCAGCAGAAGCAAACTTTTAGATCAGCTCAGCTGTCTTGTGAAGCCTTATCTTGAGACAACACATATCGATGAAACCTATTGATACTTGACCTAAGTACAGGCTGTAAGAGAAGTCTTGGCACCATTGGAATGAAGAGCCTATCTTGCTTAGAGGTCAGAGGTTCCCCTTGCAAGCTGTGGCTTCCTACCAGCCCCCAGGCAGCAGCCTGGGATGGCTTAGGCAGCTGCCAACACCACCCGCTGCTGGCAGCGGCCATGTCCACCTGCCTGCTGGATCAGTTCCCAAATCACTCACTGCTGGTTATGAGTATGCATGTGAGGAGCTCATTGCTCTCTACAATTACCTGAAAGGAGGCTGCAGTGAGGTGGGTGTTGGTCTCTCCTCCTAAGTAGCAAGTGATAGGACAAGAGGAAATGACCTCAAGTTGTGCCAGGAGAGGTTTAGATTGGATAATAGGGAAAATTTCTTCACTGAAAGGGTTGTCAGGCACTGGATCAGGCTGCCCAGGGAAGTGGTCAGGTCACCATCCCATCCCTGGAAGTATTTAAGAGACATGTAAATGTGGTGCTTAGGGACATGCTTTAGTGGTGGAGTTGGCAGTGTTATGCTTATGGTTGGACTTGATGATCAGAAGGGTATTTTCCAACCTAAATGATTCTATGATTCTGTGATCAACACATGCATTCATGGCATCATTTTTGCAAAAAGGCAATGTTCACCATGTGGCTGGAATTATTACATAAGCTAAAGGGATTGTCATTTTAGCTAAATCTGCTATTAAAGGACTGTCAAAACTATGTATACTGTTGTCTGTGCTACAGCAATGTCTACAGGCTCCAGAATCATGGCTCTATTTCACAAAGTATGCATAACAAAAGGTTGATTCGTGTCCTAAGTAATATGTCTACTGTTGTCTGATGGTAGTGTTTCTTTTTAGTGCTTCTAAAGGTGCATAATCAAACTGTCATAATGAGCCCAGCTATTTCAAGATACATCCTCAGTGAAAATAAGACACTTTAATTTTACCACTCGATGACAGTTGATATGGTATTATAACCTCATGCCACGTCAAACATGATTCATTTTCAGTGTGACTTTATTTCATAGTAGGCCATTCTTCTTATGGTTGTAAACTCCTAGCATATTTTTTTTGCAGGCATTTAAGATGATACTATTCCAAATGTTTTTCTTTTCCATCTGTTTACTATTTCCCTCTGTTTACTACTTTCTTTTCTGTCAGATTATTATTTCTATAGCAGAAACAGCAAAATAGTAGGTATATCCACACATCACCTTCTCCAGTTTACTGGTTTGAAATCTACCAAATCAAAGAGCTTTCAGCTCATCAGCTTCAGGATGAACTGCAGTGACCAGAAAAGGGAAGGAAGGATAACAACACTGCTTTTTGTTCTGCTATTGCTGCCTCACCTAACTTTTGGTGGTGGGAAGCTGGAGGCAGGGGGGCAGGACGCTGTATAAACTATCCTTTTTTTTTAAAAGCAAATGTTTATCATTTGCTTTAGCTGGCCTGAAACTAAGTATTATATACGTGGCACTCCTTAGCAGTGCAGACAAATCAGAACTAAACCAAAGTATTTTTAGTCTTGACCAGAACTATGGAGAGTACACTTCTCCCTACAAATATACTTAATACCATAGATTAACTGACCATTTTTGAAAAAAAACCCAAACCAAACCAAAACAAAAAAACAACCCGATGTATATTATAGACCTGTAATTTGGTCAATGTATGCAAAAAATTAAAAGACATCTCAGTGAGAGAAAGTACTAAGTGCCTTTAAGGTAGGTATGAAATGGACAGAATGAGATGGTTATGATACAAGTAACAACACCTAACTACTTACTTACTAGCAAACTATTCATCTTTCCTGGGAGAGAGAGGCTTTAAGCAAAGAAGTAAGGATGTAGAATAAATTAACTTAGTGGCATTTTTTTTTTCTTTGGGGGGCAGTGGGCCTTGATGCCACTGAGGATCACAAGAGAAAGCAGAAAGGTGTTATGGGCAATAAAAGGTGATGCCACCTGACAAAGCAGAGGCCATAAAGGTGAACAGATTGAAAGGATGTAAGAAAATACCAATAGAGTAGATCTCAGCCAACGCAGAACCAAATCAAGTGGTTATTTGTGACATGGTGGTGTCTTGGTGTAAGTGTTCAGAGTGACCCACTACCCAGAGATCAGAATTGCTCTCTGTTGCTCTCCTCTATCCTCCCAGGGGAAGATAAAAGGGGAATATGGAAGAGAGACTTAAAGGTTGAAAATTAAACTATAACAGATTTAATGAAATGGGAAGGTGGAATAACAGGTGGGGAGAGGAACAAAATATATAAGTATATACAAAACTCAATTCCGATGATCACTGATATAAGTTCCCGAAAAGTCTCCCATGGCAAAGCCAATGCAGGGAAAAGGGTCCAAAGCTCTTCCCAGCACCCGATGGATTTGGATTCTCTAGAACATGTGGCAAGCTGATGACAAAGGCAGGATTCCTTTCTGTCTCTGGGATGTCTCCATGTGGCAAGAAGGCAAGGAAGAGAAGAGCAGGAAGAAGGAAGGAACTTCCTCTTTTCCTGGATTTTTATAGAGAGTTTGGCAGGAACTGGGAGGGAATATGGATCCCTCAGTTTTCCCTGCCCTGGACCGCTTTTCACAAAGGGTCCTAAACTCCACCCTTCTCTCTGTGTCCTTGCAATTAATGTCATAAAATTTTGCCTGTGTCTCCTCAAACCAGAACAGGTGGAAAGAATGAAATAATGCAGAGACACAAAAGCAGAGGTAATACAGTCAAAGTGATGACCCTGGAAGAAATATGTTTTTGTACTAGAATTTAGAAAACAAGATTGTATCTGCTGAACTGGGGGAAAAGCAATGGCAGCAGCTTATCTATGTGACCCTGCTATAACAAAAGAAGCAAACACTTTGTAATTTAAGAAAAGCTTACCATGAAGTTGCACAACAATTACTTATAATGCAGACACAATTTGACACTAGTTGAAGACAGAGAATAAACTGATCCTCAAGTGTGTCTTGGGCTGTGAAGGCTCCCATGGTGCCCTCAGGACCAGGATAAGGCTTTGCGCCACCTCTGCCTCTTCAGATCCTTTCCAGACGCCTTACACTTTCTTCTAATAAAATCTAGTGCCTTTCTCTGTAGGTGTTTATCTTTCTGAGCATTTTAGAAATGGATAGTATCTAGTATCTCTTCAGACAGTCAAAACAACCCTGGTGTTTTGATGAGCTTACATTTTCCTTCATGGATTTAAATTGAAGATCACACTGTCTTACCCTCACCAATATGTATTCAGGTATCTTTGTCCCTGTCATGTTCTAATCTCTCCTTGCTCACAGACAAATGTGAACTGGGAGGCCTATTATGAATATTACAGTATCTGTGTATTTTCTAGTGCACAGCAGTTAGTCTCACCAACCTTCAGGACCTCCACTGCCACCAGTAACAATCTGTTGCTGGCACAGGGACTGCTACCTTTATAAAGAGGAAGGATTTTTCTTAGGACCTAGTCCAAGATTCATTCCACCAGAACTACTTCAAACCTCCCCATGTTGGCACAAATGCAAACCTCATTCTTTTCAATTCTTTCTTCGGCATCACAGATGAGATATATGTTTACTAAAAAACAAACCAAATAAAACCCCTCAAATGCTACTCTTTCTTGCCAGAGAGGAAGAAGGTTGAGCCAGAAGCTGATCTTTTGTTTTCATCGCTTATCTCTTATATTTGTTATCTATTATATTTGTTAGTGGTTATAAAATTATCAAGTACCTTAGAGCTGAAAACGCAGCCATGTTAGAAACATCAGAGGCTGCTCAGGTTGGAAACAGGGATTAAGAGATTTTGACACTGGTTTTAAATGCCTTGGAAGCACACTATGACCCTGTGAAAATTCCCGTGATGGAAAGAGCTGCCCGTACAGAAGAGGTGCCACCAGCAGAGGACCACCCTGGGAGAGGGCAGACTGGTGGATGCTGCTGACTCAGAGCAAAGGCTCGTCCCGGGATTTCCAGCATTCCTAGTGGAAGATATCACAAAGATATTTTAGAAGAGACAGATCTCACTCTCTGGAGGTTAAGCTGTTGGTGTTTGACAGGAAAAGGTGCAGTTCAGTAATGCTGAACAAGTGCTCCCAGCTCCTTGAGTCATACCCTGCACCATATCTCCCTTATGTTTAGCTCACATCTTTTCAGGCAAATCTATCACAAAACAACCCCTCAAAAATTTGCCTCAGCACCACTGCAGGGACAGTGAGCTGCAACATCCCTAGGAGGAGCAAAGAGCAAGAGGGAAGGGGGCAGATGGATGAGAAGCTTCTTAGGGTTGGGCTGGGAAATGTAGCAAGTCCTTCAGTTCAGCTGAAGAGCACGCTGGCCTGAGCACAAGAGAAATTAGAAAGAAGAAAGGAGGAGACACAGCCTGAGAGATGGGTTTGCCCCCATTAAAGTGTCAGTGACATTTTTTAATAGATGTGGAGGTAAAGTACCCAGTTACCATCTCTTGTATTTGAAAACGTTGACTGCAGGCAATACAAATGAAAGATGTATTAATAGAAGCAAATAAAGCTAGACAAATAATGTTTGACACTTCCCTACATCCTCTGCTCAGCTAACTGCGTACGTTTCTACAGTCAGAGAGCTTATTGTTAGGGATACATGGGGAACAATCACAGCAAAAAGTGCTCCAGGTAAAATAGGGTGATAAAGGCAAACTGGACCGAGTTCAACAATTTAAGTGCATTGATAAATCCATAAGCGCTGGTGAAGACATAATCTTTCAACAAAGTGAGGCAAGTAAACAAATATAAGAGCTAGGTTTGTAGTTACCCTACGGGAAGAAATAAGAAACAACCAAATGAATAAAATAACTCTTTGAGTTAAAGAGCCTGGAGGGACCATTTCAATTCAAGCCAACACAGATGCCAGCTTCAGTTTTTAAAGACCAGGAGGGATGCTTAGAAATGCAAACCTTTTCTAAAAAAATATTATAATATTCAGAATTCAGAATAATTCACTTACAGAGCTCATTTTCTGAAGCTCTTCAGGTTCTTAATTGTATCTCTGAAGTGAGTGAGGTTATTTAAGCAAAAATTAAGATACAGAAGCAGAGAAAAAATATTGTTAAAAAGGATACTTAAAAAAAAGATAGCCTTTAAAAATGTAAAAGAAGCCCAACCTTTCAAGAAAGAAAACCAAAACAGCTCACACAAATATTCCGTTGCATGCAAAACAAAGCAAAGCAATTCTCTGATATATGAATCAAACTGTGATGCTGCTTAATTTGTAAATGTAACTTTCAAAACAAAAGGGATGCTCTAATTATTTTTTTGTTGTCACTATCATCATTAACATGGGCAGAAAGGATTTTTTTTAAATGTGCCTGTTTCTTTACATTAGGAATTCACTGTCTACAAAAAAAGGCTATTCAGATTTTCAAATATATGTTAGGAGTCATGGTAAATATTTTAAAGTCTGGGGTTTTTTAAGTAATATTCAACATTTTTGTCACTTTATAGTGGTATGCTACTTGAATTATACTATTTTGTGCCAGTGTAACTGCAGTTAAAAAAAAGCTACAGTGATGCAAATGCTCCTCTTCCCCCTCCTCAAGTGCCTACATTCAAAAATTACCTTCCAGACAAGATAATTACAGACAAGACCAAAGGAGGAAAGAAAAGAACATCCAAAATAAAAGATACATCTGAAAATGCAGGTCTTAGCTATACAACATAAAAGAAACAAAAATAAATAATTATATATAAAAATCCTGAGCGCTTTTAAGATTCTGAAATGACACAAGCGGCACTGCCAGCATGAGCTGATTCTGTCACAAACCTCAGCAAGAAGTGAAAGGTGAAAGTTTTGGCTGTCTTCCAAAGTAACACTTTTTTAATAGAAAAAATGTTTTTCATAGCATCATAGAATCATAGAATCATTATGGTTGGAAGGGACCTCCAGGGTCATCAAGTCCAACCTTTATCCCATCATATTCCTAACCATTAGATCATTAGACCATGGCCTCAAGTGCCTCATCAACCCGTTTTTTGAACTCCACCATCTCCCTGGGCAGCCCATTCTAGTGCCTAACCACGCTCTCAGTAAAGAACTTCTTCCTAATATCCAACCTAAACTTCCCCTGATGTAACTTGAGGCCAAAAACCAAACCAAACCAACAAACCAGAAAAATAAAAAACCAACGAAATAACAAAACCCAAAACATTAGCTGAATTAATTTTTTTAATATATATTTTTTTCTGATAATTTTTTTGTTGTTTTTCTTTTTCTGAGTGGGATTAGTCTTTCTAAGTATTCCATTTATTTCACCAGGCAAAATCAAACACAAAGAGAATGGAGGGCAGTCAGGAATGTAGAACTTTCACACTGAAATCTGATACCACCGAGCTGGTTGTAGCCTCAGTAAAGCACTTTTTGGTCAAAGGAGGAATGATTAGCAAAATGAACTCTGAGTCACATTTTATGGTGCACGGTTCAGACAAAAGAAGAAAGAAAATGGAAATACAATAAAAAACGCTAGGCAGTAAAGGCCTAAAAAAAAGGCAACAGCTTGGTGGAGAGCAGAATGGAAAAACATTTGAGAGATACCACTGGAACAGCATGTTGGCCATGTGAACTTATTAAGCAATTGCTCAGATTTTCCTCAGACTTTTTTGCACATAAACAACACCAAGTTGTTGGGATCTGGACGTGCAGAGGCTCTACAGAGAGAGATAACTCTGACAAGAAAAAAATTGCAACAGCCTGTCAAAACACTGTCATCCTCTAGATAAACACATGGCACAGCAGCCTGAACCCACAGAACTTCAGGCAAATCCCTCGCCGCCCCTGCGCACCCAGAGACAGCCTCGGCTGGCAGTTCAGCCACTGAGAAGGTGCAATCCACACACCAGCAATGCCGCTGCCTGCCTGCGGTGCTGGTAACGAGATAGGAGCCTTTCAGGGAATTTTTATTTCCCATCAGGGAGAACAATGATATTCCTCCTCAGCAATTAACTAATGAACTAGCTTTTTTTTAAGAAAATTATTGTCTCTGCTGCCTGTGCTTTTATAAATCTACATGGACTAAACCCAGAAGTACCCTGTTACAAGCACGTTGAGTACCCACATCGACTCGTGTCGCAGTGAAAGGCTCCAGAGCAACGGCACTCATGGTGACCCAGCACCCGACAGCATGCACCCGGCTGTCTGTTCCTCTTCCAGACACTCCAGGAGAAGGAGGTCAATGGTGTGACTCGAGGGTTAACAAATGCAGCCTGCGCCTGCTGTCAAGGGGAAGATGCGAGTCCCGCCGTGCATTATTTACCATGTATTAACTGTGATAACCCTGTTCGCTGGCTGTCTCCCAAGGTTGGTCTCTGCTAGCACATCCTGGGCCTCTGGCTGCCATTGGCAGCTGCCGCGTTGGCTTTGCCACTCAGGGACCCTCTCTCGCGGTTCTGCTGTAGCAAGCATCAGAGGAGGGGCTGCTCCTGCCAGCCTCTTCCACGCAGCTGTCTGGCAGCAGCAGGGCTGTTTGCGCTACCAGGAACTCGGAGTATTTGCTCTTTACAGCATCATTAGCAGCAGATAACAGGAGCAGGGCTAGGTTTTGCCTCCCCCCCCCCACCTCCCCCTTTCTTTCTAGCAGTACTGCCCAAAACATCAGAAAGAAAGAACAGAAACGAAGCAAAATGTAGAAAGGTAAAGAGAGATCAGCAATGAAAATGTACAGGAGGAAAGCAAAAGAGGAAAGAGACAGAGAAGGAGGTGCAAAATAAAAAATAAATTAATACTTAATTCCTATTAAATTTAATTTCTCTATAAAGCTTAAATATATTGCATACAGGGAACTGTGTCTCCCAGTGAGTGGTAAACTGCTGTATTAGAAAATACTCCTATCTCAAAAGAAAAATGAAATGCTCTTGTTGGCTAGATTCATATCTCACAGTGCTATAAACCCATTTAACAATTTAGGTTATATATTACCATATAAATGCTGAAAGTAACCCAGGCTGGGCATGTATGCTTTCATTTCATTTGACTGGTTCATCATATGTTGCTGCTTGTTTGCTGTCTTTGTCTGGGTGGAGTCCTATGAGAACTGGTTCTTTCACAAACTTCTCAGTTCTGTTGCTTGTGAAATGTATGTAACTCACCATACATACACACATTTGCTTTCTAAATATACCTCTATGCCCTTCGTTATTCATCCTAAATCAGCAAGAACTTCCTTGATTTGTAAGACGGATACTGCAATCCTCACTTCTCGTGGCGATTTCTCATGTTTACAAACTTTCCCAGACAGCCTTTATGAATCAGAACCAGGGCTGAAACACAGCCAAGTGCAGTTCTGCTGAGCTACTCGTGCTAGCCCCGCCAGCCAAAGACATTAATTGCGACCAAGAAATTAGAAAACATAAAGCAGATGAAGAGGAACGTGGACCTTTGTTGCATAGTGTCGACATCCTTAGGGTTGTCTATTAAGAGAGTGTTCTTGCGTGATCAAGTTGCTCTGCATAAATACATTTTATGAAGCAAGGAGTATTTCATCTCTTTGTAGGGTATATTTATAAACACTGGAAAATCAGTCTCCAGATTAGAGGACAATGTGGGGTACCTAATACCTAATGGGTAAGAATGGGGATAATTGTGGGGAGGAGAAGAAAATGTTATGGCCAGTCACTGGTGGGAGGCAAGCACACCTCCCTGTTCAAGGCATAGGGTCTCAAGGAGCACAGCACACATGTAAAAAGATACATCATGAGAGGTGGCACTGTCTTCCTGCTGTCAGTCCTGCATGCTGCCTGCTCCTCTGGCCACCTGTACACATTCTCTCTGGGCTATACGTGCCACAGACCACACCAAATGCCAGTGTTTGTAGAGCAAAAGCTGCCTCTCTGCAATTGCCTGCGCTGCCTGGCCTCCTACACAGGTCCCTGATCTGTGGGCACCTTGGGCTGGGCTCCAACATGTTTTGCACGTAGAGGTTCGGGAAGTAGGCACCTCCTGCTGCAGCTGGAGACTCCTCAAGCCTCCAGTCACTGCCTGGGCAGGGCGGACTTTTGATTCTGCTGGAGCCAACATGCATGGCTGTTTGACACGCGGTGGCCTTACAGTCTATGGGTTCTGCATGTTGAAGCAGTACTACAAAGGGACTAGGTGATGAGATGACACATCATCTTACAGGCTTGTTTTCTTCATGCTGCAAAACAGTCTTTTAATGTTGGAAGAAAATGCCGGAGGAGAGATTGCTGCTGGTGGTGTTTCACAGCTCATCATTTGTTGTGGTTTATTTGGTCATTAGATCAACACGAAACCTTGCTCTCTATTCTGTCAAAATAACTTCAATTACAAAAGGACTTGCTATGAGGAAATGAGCACTAGTGTTTGGGCAGGGATTGCTGAAACAGCTGGTTGGCTACGCACCGATTAAAATCATCTTTGTTCAAAAGCTCATGCATAGGAGTTCCGGGGTCTGGATAATTCCCACTCATCAGAAGGCTAACAGTTTGGCTTATATTAGAAAAATGTGCAGACTTACTTATGACCTTTAGACATGAGCAGTGTAGCTTCTGTACCATGTCAGAAAAGCAGGAATAACTTACAACTGAACTTCAGGTGCAAAGGAAAGGAACGCGTCCCGCTGAGTTGACATTAGAACTTAAAGTTGCCAACTTTCAGTTTAGTTTATTCAATATACTCATCGACACATAAAGATTTAATAAGACTCAACTTTTTTTAACAGTTTTGTCAACCAGTTTCGAATTAATTAGAAATCTTTATTAGTCAAAACAATTTAGTAATAGATGTGATGGTTGAGTATATTAAAGGAGAATCAGCAGACGAGTAAATCTGGGCAATAGCATCTGGTACTGATGGGACTGGGGAAAGATATGGACACACTTGGAAAACCTCTTACTTGTGAAAACTGCTCCATAAGGCTTCACTACTTTGATAACTTTCAGCTAAATACCTCTACTGTTCATCTATTGAAATATACTCTTACTCCATTCACCAAAACATCTGAGTAATTTATTAATATATCGTCATAGTTTCAGACGTTCATTGTATTTGATGAGTCTGATTTTTTATGTCATTAATTTTCTCATTATTGCAACTAGGACTTTCTGGCCGTTTGTGATCACCCATACTTCCTCCCTTTGCTCACTTCTGAAGTAATATTGCGGTCTATGTGCCCACACCCATGGTTTCAACACGTTTAATTTCTTGCATCAGCTCCACAATGACTTTTCAGGAGAGTTCAACTGTAGGCCATAATTTGGTATAATAATAAAGTTCAGGGTCAGAAAGTTAGATGTGTATGGAATACAGGATTTGACTTTTTCAGTGCTGAGCTCCAAAGTGCAAAGCTAGGGAAGGAGACCTGTGATGGATTTGAAAACTGATGTATTGTGAAACACCAGGGGTGCAAATAAACACTTGGTATCAGCAGAGAGCATACATTCCTAGACAGCCTGCTGTAAATGCCTATGGTTCAGAAGCCATCCGATGTTAGTGTCATGCTCTCCTGATTTTCATAGTTTCTTTTATTTCCCAGTTAACATTTAGATGTATTTTACACGGGCTGATTTGGGATGGCAGTTCTCTCTAAGTCTTTGGTTAAAGCAGTAATTCTCTGTGTGGACAGTTCACAAGGGAAAGTGAGTTAAATTAATCATGCACCAAAATGTATAACACTGCACAGTCAATGGAGGCACTTTGCATGTACATTGCTGCTGCTGAGAGCACATCTCTTGCCATTTTTTATAAATGATGTGGAAGATTCCCCTCCAGCAGCATATTGATTTAACAGCCTAAAAACACACACAATATAAAACCTTCTGTTGTTCTCAGTCCACAATCAGAGGAAGTTCAAGGATGCAAACCCCAGTTATTATCAGCTAGGTTACTCCAGTGAATTTATATGACATCCACTAGTAAACATTTCTCTACTCAGCTTTGTGCAAGAACAAAATACCACTTGGAGAAGTTTGGGACAGAACTGCATAGAAAAGAAGTGCCATAACTGAGTTATGCCCTAGAAATGTGTTCACTGGCTGTAGCCATCAAGCAGCAGTCAAATCAAGGCAGAGCAGGTAGTCCAGTCCTTACTGGTAGACAGTGTTACTGGGAACAAAAGGAGCAGCATGTACACCTACAGGCCACTCAACGTGCACCAGAACCAGAGAAACTTGATTTCCTGCATATTTGTCATATGCATGACCAACTTGGGTGCTTTTCCTGCTGCTGGAGGGTCCTGCTCTTTGTCTCTCCACTTCCTCTCAGGCTTCCCAGGTAAAGTCAAGTGTATTGTAAGGTACGAGCTCACACAGCAGCTTCAGAAGGTAACTATCCAAGTCTCTATATGTTGTAATGACACTCAAAGCACATGAATTATTCTCAAGACCTCTATATGAATCTGTGAAGTTAAACTGGCCAGCATGTCCTGATCTACTGAGGAACAGGGAGGACTCACAGGTACAGATACACACAAATTGGATATATGATCACAAAAGGCTTGTTTCTGTAGAAAAACAGCTAAAAATTGGAAAGTGCAGTCAGTAAGTCCCTGAACCTAGGTCCCTTTTTATGGTAAAAAGATACCAAATTCACCAAACTGTCACAATGTACATGTTGGTGATGTCAAATGGAGGGAATGATGTTTTTGGCAGTTTAAAAACTTTCCATGGCATTGATACAACTGCAAATAAATCTTCATTCTGAAATTACAATAACTTGATCAAAACTACACAAATGATGAAGAAAAAAGCACAAATGCATATGGAATAATATAATTTTATATTTTGTGCACACATACTGGCAGCTGGACGTATCACTAGGAATTTCATTCTCTTGTGATTAGTTTTGAGAAATGAATTTGTCTTTGCTTACAGATGGGCTTGGGATTATCAAGTTAAAAGCATGGAAATGCAAAATCTTTAATATCATTCAGTTTATCAAATAGATTTACAAAATACTTTAACTCAAATCCTTTTTTTCTGGATGAACCACTATCTTTTGTTGATTAAAATAGAGTTTCTTATTTTTTGTTTTTACAAGAACAGAGTTTTAAAGGGTAAAGATAGTGTTACTTCAGCTGTTAATGTTACAGTTTTGGTATTTCTCAATGTGTGGGGTTTTTAATGGAGGTCAGAAACAGGAGTTGGAAAACATGAGCCATCAGTAGGTAAATTGAGTTTGAGAATCTAGTTCATAAACTCCTGGAATAGTGACAGTAAAAAATGAGATGGCAAATCCAGTCCAAAATTAGTCTCGTAAAATTCCAAGAAATTAATTTGTTTGCTGCTGAAAAGATCAAAGTCTGTTTTGTAAACACCTTTTTCCCATCCTGTACCCGTCCCCAGCAAACTGATATTCAGGCAGGAATAAGGGATATCAACTGACCCTTGGAAATCAGTCTCACAGAGCAGATGCAGCGTAAGCCAGTGCCCCTACCAATGCTGTATTTATTTTGTTATGTCACTGATCTCACAAGCTCTCAAGATTACTCAGAACTGATTGTTTCTGTAAATAAATACAACTTTGATGGTTGCAGTGCAGAGGCAGAAAGGCTTGAGATTTGAGAAGGCAAATTTCTTTTGAACAGGTTTAAAAAAACCCACAAAACATCACAAAAAGAATTTATGTTTACAACATGTATACACATACATATGATTCATGAAAAAAATGAAAATAGCTTTCCTTGTTGCTCCCATTTGTTAAGGACACATTACTTTCTTTTCTCTTGGAAAGCAACTTACAGAAGATACAGTCCATGGTGCTGGTCTATATACCTTCCCCTTTGCAGGTGATTTCCCAGACACATCTTTGGGAAGCCGTACCCAAAATAGCTGATAACCCTCAGGCTAAGATTTGTCTGAAAAAAGTGCAAAACAAGTTTTACCAGAAAGTTGTTGCTCTTCCTGAGTTTTGTGGAAAATCCTAGGCTACTGGCTGCATAATGTGGAATTTGAGCATAATGGCAGACAGCCATTGGGGACGTTCGTGGAGGTATTTCTCCCCCTGTTCCTAAAAGCAGATGAGGCTTTGTGGTGGGTTTGACATCAGGCTAACTTGTGTCTTTTTTGAAGAATGAGGTACTGTGGTTGCAGAGAAGTAGCCTTTCCACTCCTGAGGGACCACACCTAACCCAGGGTGGCAGCAGTCTCTCTGGTCATCTAATAGTGGAATGAGATTTCTAAATATAGGGGTTTGGTACCTCAGTTTCAGGTTTAGATGCCTAATTTCTTCTGCTTGAGAGCCTTATGCCACTTAATCTTCTCCTCAACTCTGTTTCAGGGGGCTAGTATTTATGCCCAAATAAACTTTTTTAATACAAAAATGTCAGTGTTTACACATGAATAGTTGCAAAGTCAAAATGAACTCCACTCAGTTCTGCTGCTGTCAATTGCATTATCTGGATCTATACCCTTGAACTGCGGGCTGAGTAGCTTTTGGCATGTTCTGCACAGGCTTCTAACAGGATATTATTAAATGCAATTAATAAGAGCCTGCTAGCAAATCTTTTCAACTGTAAAATATTGGAAAATAATTCAGTTATACAAAATCGCACGATTGTAAATTGAAAATTCTGAATTAAATTCCCAGCTGGGAATTTAAAAGCGTATGTCCTATTTATTTTTTCACTACTCCTTTTTGTTGTCCACAGCAAGAACTGGTCCATTGCTAAAGGCAGGTAACAGATGGTAAACCTCCACTGCCATATGACTCTGCTATTATCCCATTCCTCTGCATACCTAATCTAATAAATTGAGTGTAATTGACTATAAGTGTTCACCCTACATGTGAACACATCCTAGTATGTTGTAGCTCTAAGACAATGACTAAGCAGACTCTTGGAGCTGATCACAGAATCATAGAATCATTATGGTTGTAAGGGACTTCCAGGGTCCCTGATGCTGCGTTTCCCTTTTCTATTTACTTACACAATCTAGAGTAGTCAGGATAAAGTAATGCAAAGTTCAATAGGGGAAGTAAGCTTCTCAGAGAACTGGCAGATCTCCGTTTCCATCAGCTCCTCCAATCCAAAATTAAACAGTTTACCCAGTTCTGCTAAAGCAAAATAAACAACACAAACAGCAAACAAGCTGTATCATGACTTTAAAAACATCCCTTGGGTTTGAAGTCCTATAATTTAATTGTTATCAAATAGATCTTTGTGCTTTCAGCTTGAAAAGATAATGACTCAAGTACTTCCTCGGTTTTTTAAGTTTTAATTTTATCATCTTCTTTAATACTACCTTAATAGCTTTCAAAAGAGGTTAACCTGCATGATTTTCAGTGCAATCAATGTCCCCATGCAGAAAAACATGTAGGCATGTGTTTTGTTTAAGCTCACACCTGAATCCTAGCGCTTTTAGTGAAATTCAAGTACTTGCTGAAGTGCATTCCCAAATAAGGGCACTTTCCTCAACCAAAAATCATCTTTCTCTGGATTAAAGTGGGAGATTCACATGGGCATCAAAGAATGTAGCTGCATTCCAGGCTGATCTTCAGCTGTATCCTAACCAGTACTGATTCTGTTTAGAGTCCTCATTTATCCGACTGTTTCCTTGTACTCACTGTTCAATGTGGGCTTGCAGGCCTAGTCTAGATGAGGGTGCTATTTTGTTAGGTCTTGTGTTAATGCAAATCATATACACAGCTACAGCAACATTATAATAGTACCCTGGAACATCTCTCTTTAAGCTCAAATTCATAACTGAATTATCATGGCCTAACAAGTTACTGTGGACCAAGTGAGCCATGATAACAATCCACGTGAATGCTTTTAGCCCGTGGTAAATCTGAAGTGATGTGACTTGGCATAGCTTTTAACGCAAGACAGTACCTTGCATTTGCTGCAGTGAGACCAGAGTTACTCAGCTGACATCACAGAATGTGGATATGAAGCTGATCCTTTCTTTGGGCTAGAAAAATGCAAAAATGTAAGTCTGTCGATATAATTAAAATAGCATAATCTTCCTAGTTATTGAATATTTAGTATGGTATCTATTTAGCACATGTAATTATAGCATAATTAAAGCAGCACATTTTCAATATGAATTTACAATTAGTATAAAAAGTTTCATACCAGCATAGCTATTTTTAGGGGGAAGATGGACATCCCTGACCAAGGCCCCAGGGAGGCAACAGACCTCCCCGTGGGTTGGGACTGGTTGGGCCCTCTGTTCCCTCAAGAAGGGAATCACCTACCACTAAGACCTGTCTTTTCTGGCTCTCAGAGGTGGCAGTAATAGATGGGGTTGACCTTACTGTTCATGGTGATTTGTGTGGTCTGACTGGCCCTTTGTCAGCTTCATCCTTGGGCTGGTCATGCCCATGCAGGGCCTCACACCCATGGTGCAGAGGCACCTGGGGTTGAGGTGTCTGCAGGAGGGTTTCTCGTGCCTCGCCGGGCACGAACTGCCCTCCATTCACTATTCATACTACAGCTGGTACCTGGTACTCGCTGGGAGTCGGATGAAGGATCCCCTTGATCTGGAGTAGTTTCCTGTGGCTGCTTCTCCCTTTGGGAGGCCGGAGCTTGGTCCCACCAGTCTGTCTCCATCTCTAATTCTCTAATGCTTCACAGCCTTTCAGCCTCTTCTTTTAACCCTGCTGCCAGGCTGAGCCAGCCTTCCACCTGTTTGCCCCTCATGCGGCTGCCACCACTGCCACAGCCTGCAGAGAGGCTCGGGCATTCCCTGCAGAGAGAGAAGCTCGGGCATTCCCTGCAGAGAGGCTCGGGCATTCCCTGCAGCCCGGGGAACGGACGGCCACATCTTGCTTTGCACGCTGTGAGTGAGATAGCATGGCCTCCGGCTGGGTGGCTGCATCCTTTCCGGCATGTCTGGGGGCAGAC